>JAODAL010031779.1:0-47949 GCA_025379985.1 Phyllomedusa bahiana
AAGGGAAAATGACAATTGGCTGACAGGGGAGAGAGGACCCAAAAACCCGCGAGGGTTCAATTAAAAGGGGGGGGAAAGAGACAAAAGGTGGGGGGCAGAGATTTTTGGGGAAGTAGTGAAAAGTTTAGTGAAGGTTATGGGCAAGCCTGAAGAAATGGGTTTTTTCAGGTTGCTTTTGAAGCGGTAAAAGTGGGGGAGATCTGATTTTTGGGGGCAGTGATTTCCCAGAGTGTGGGTGAAGCCGGGAAAAGTTTTGGAGACGGTTTTTGGGAGTAAAAAGGGGGAGCAGGGAGAAGGTCCTTGAGGAGGGGAGGTGCATGGGGGGGATATTTAAAAAAATTAGGGCAGAGATGTATGGGGGGGGAGAGGTCTGGAGAGCCTTGTAGGTTCGGGTTAGTAGTTGAAATGAATTGCGGGCAATAAAAGCCGTGAAGGGTTGGAGGGGGAGAGCAGAGGGTAGCGAGGGAGGGTGGTAGAGGGGCACAGAGTTAGGAGGGATTGGAGGGGAGCGAGGGTGCTAGCTGGGGGGCCCACTTAAAGGATTTGCAGTAGGAGGTGGGAATGCAAGGGCAGGGGATGAGCATTTTTGTAGTTCATGAGAGGAATGAGGGGAGCAGAGATGTTTTTCGGGTGGAGGCGGGCAGAGGTAGGGTTTGGATGTGCGGTTTAAAAGAAAAAGCAGAGTTAGGTTTACCCAAAAAAGCGGATTTTGGGACGGTGAGGTGTGAGCTGTTGACTGTAATAGAGAGATCAGGGGCAGGGGTAGCCGGGGTTCAATTTCTGATTGAGTTGTGTTCCATTCTCCTTTCCAAATCCCTTGGATCTGAAGGCTAAAAACAATTTTTGTAAGTTTAAAAATTTCTGAGTTTTTACCCTTTTTTTTTTTTCATAACTGAGATGGTATCCCATAGCCATTTTATTATATTTGTTTATGAAAGACTGAAAATCATTTTAAAATTAAAGTTAGCCTTATTTTAATTTCTTGTTTTTGGCAGGGATCCTTTTCCTTGAAGGAGTGTATTTTTCTTTGGAAATGCTGAAGAGCAGGAGTTTGCCCTTTAAGATTTTTAGGTTTTTTTTAGAAATCTTTGGAATAAATTTCCCTTCGGCGATTCCTTTTTTTGAGTATTGAAGGAAAGGAGTGGCAGGGTATTTTTTGGGGGGGGAACTGTCTTTTTGGGGACGATTTATGCTTGATTTTCTACTGAGTCAGGGGGGAGCGAAGTGGGGATAACTCTCCCATTGCAGTGGCCCCAGTCACGTGTGGTGGGTGTCGTGACATCGGGGGGTAAAGGGAATTGCCTCGCCCCCGTCGTTTTGATGAAGTTAAACTCTTTATTCTTTGAAACAGGGGAAAAAAATTTTTCTGAAATCTGTTTGCCCTGGGGGGCAAATCTTCTCCCCTGGGGCAGCGCTTTGCCCCTCCATGTATCAATTACATCCCCAAGTGTGAGGTGAAGATAGGGGGCGCAGCACTGGCCGGACCCAATTCCTCTTTCTCTTTGCACTGCACCGAATAACTACCAACTTATTATATATTTTGGGAGTTGGAGTCGGTCCATTTTATGACGACTCCGACTCCTGCAAAATAGGCACCGACTCCGACTCCATACCCCTGGTTATGTTACATGTTGCATTAAATGGTACCACTTAAAAAAGTACAACTTGTCATAGGAAAAAAAAAAAGTTAAGGCTCTTGGAAGTTGGGGGAAAAGAAAGCTGTAGCGATAAACCAAAAAGCTGTGAATTTTAAGGGGCTCCTGATTGCGATTCTGATGGTTATTTTGCAGGGAAGAGGAAGATCGGGAAGTTGCGGCTGCAGTGAGAGCGTCTGTTGCGGCCAGAAGACAAGAAGAAATTGGAAGGAAACAAGTGCAGGAAAATGGCGATGGCGCAAAAAGTAGGATGGAGGACTCCAGGGATCCTGAGGAGGCGCACAGAGCGAAACCCATCCCCAAACCCTCTGGTGATGCCACAGGTTACTCATTATTTCATACACCTTCAGAGACTTGCACATACTCAGACAGATGCTGTAACAATCCGCAAATCCTTTATTTAGGTGTAAAAGAATTGAATTTGACATCAAACGCCTCCAATGGGGTATTGAAACCAGAGGACTTCCCTGCCTTCGGCTCTGCTGTTGCTGCACCGCTGAGGTATGACCATGCATCTTTGCCTGTGGGTCAACCTGTTAAAACTTTTTTTTTTAGCCTATGGACTCCTCAAGCATGAAAAAGAAGGATTGATTTATGCTTATGGTAACGGTTACAATTTTTATTACTATATGCATTATTAATGCATTCAAAAAATTCAATATACAATGGACCTCATTTATCAAAACTATCTTTGGTGCCAAAAGCAACCAATCAGAGCACAGCTACCATTTCTCCAGAGCAGTGTATGAAATGAAAGCTGAGCTTCGATTGGTTGCTATGGACAACAAAGACAGTCTTTCCTGTTAAGTTTTGATAAATGAGTCCCATTGTGCCAATGCAGCCTTAGGCCTCGTTCACACGGCTTATTTGGGCACGAATTGGCGCCGTACTCCGCGCCGGATTTGCGCTTCAGTACGGCGCCAATCCGTCGGAGTAATTATGGTAATCCACTGCTCTCATAGAGAACAGTGGATTCTGTCGCTCCTCCCCGCTCGGCGAATCCGCCGCGGGGGGAGAAACTGACATGCACATTATTTACGGCGCGTACGCGCCGTAAACAATGCATTGTCTATGGGGCCGGGAGCCCCCGCCGCGCTCCGGCCCCGCCCCCGTCCCGCCCCTTATTCACGGCGGATTTGTGAGCTCAATACGGCTCACAAATCCGTTGGGAATAAGCCGTGTGAACACGGCCTTAGGCTGGGTTCACACTCGCGTTACTGCATGCAATAAGGCAACGTGTAAACCCAGCCTTAGAGCCGGTTCACGCGGCTTATTCAAGCCGTAATTGCGGGACGGATTCCGGCCACAATACGGCTTGAATAAGGGGCGGGGGCGCTGCTCGCCGGCCCCATAGACTTTCATTATCCACGGTGCGTATCCCGCCGGGATAATGAACATGTCAATTTCTTCCTGCTCGGCGGATTCGCCAAGCGGGGAGGGGAGACGGAATAGAGAACTGTGTATTACCGTAATGGCTGGGACGGATTGCAGTCGTATTGCAGCGCAATACGACTGCAATCCGTGCCCAAAATAAGCCGTGTGAACGGCCCTTTAGTTTAAGATTTTTCACATGTGGACATGACCTTCCCATTAGTACATGTGTCGTCTGTGTGTCCAGGATGCTGCCGCCTTCACAAGCTTTCTAGCTTTTTTCCTTCTACCCCATTGCTTGCTGTGGGTGAACTCCTCTCTCTACGCTTATACACAGCCTGTGTGATTCAGCCCTACCCTGCTGTCATATATGCACTGCACCCTGTCTATGCTCTCATACTGTACGACCCGTGTGCGCTCTGGCCTCCCTAAAGACTTAGATACTTCTGCCTCCCTTCCACTCTGGTCTGTCGTGTATATCCACCTTAGCCTCCATACTGCTATGCTAAGGGGCTGTTCACACAATGGGCCTTATGTAAAACTGTCTAGCAGTAAGGCTGTGTTCACACGGCTTATTCCCGACGGATTTGTGCGCCGTATTGAGCGCACAAATCCGCCGTGAATAAGGGGCGGGACGGGGGCGGGGCCGGAGCGCGGCGGGGGCGCTGCTCCCCGGCCCCATAGACAATGCATTATCTACGGCGCGTCCGCGCCATAAATAATGTGCATGTCACTTTCTTCCCCCGCAGCGGATTTGCCGAGCGGGGAGGAGCGACGGATTCCACTGTTCTCAATGAGAGCAGTGGATTACCGTAATTGCTGCCGCGGAATGGCGCCGTACTGAAGCGCAAATCCGGCGCGCAGTACGGCGCCAATACGCGGCAGAATAAGCCGTGTGAACGAGGCCTAAGACTGTCTTTATTACCCATAGCAACCAATCAGAGCCCATAGCAACCAATCAGAGCTTCGCTTTCATTTCATGTAGTGCTCTGAAAAAGTGAAAACGGAGCTCTGATTGGTTGCTATGAGCTCTGATTGGTTGCTATGAGCTCTGATTGGTTGCTCTGGGTAACAAGGAAAGTGTTACCGCTAGACAGCTTTCATACATAAGACCCATAGTGTTTGCCTCCATTCACCGTATCCATCGGGATATCATGCAAAAAACCTATCCCCAGGGGTGCAGTGGTGGAGACATAGAGAGCAATAGAGCAAACGTAGTTTTATTTGCATTACAGTTGTTCTACTTGTCAAACATACATGCTATCTGTGCCGGGCACCGTAGTGGAGTCTACCACGTCCTGCCCAACACAGAAAGTTCATGTATTCAGAATTCGGAGCAATCCTAGTACGTGCATTGTGTGAACAGCCCGTGACACTAAGTGGATGTTTACATGGTAGATTTTTGTGTACGGAAAAATAATTCCCTCCCCAACTGTGCACTCTTATCTGCTGCAGAAATCCGGATTTCAGTGGCGAATTTTATCTTTTGTGCATCGGGGAACGCTGTTTATTGGGACGTGGATTAGCCTTGTTCAATGGGTTTAAGCAGCATCATGTGTTTTGATGCAATTTCCGCTCCACAGATTGCTTATGCAGCACGGATTCCCATTAAATGGGGTTGTCCACCTTGTAAGAAAATGAAAGAAGCTGCTCCCGGGACTCCACTAAAATAAAAAAATACTTGCCTTGCTCCGGTTGCAGCATTGTCTCTCCCTTGTCTTCTGTTGATATGCCATCACTTCCGAAACGGGGACGTCTCCGCAGCAGCAGCCGCTGTTCTATTTACATCACTGTTCTTTGCATTTCACTTCTAAGCACTGGTGTAAATTAGGGCCACGTGACCGCTGCAGCCACTGAGCAGCTTCTGAGGTGTCCCCATTTGGAACTGATGGCATGTCGACAGAAGACCGGGGAAACGCGATGCTGTAACCAGAGGAAGACCAGTATAAGTTGTTGTTTTTTTATTATTATTTTAATGGGGACAGGAAACTGCTCCTTCCATTGTCTAATGAGGTGGACAACCACTTCAGAAGCTTTTCCCTGCAGATCTTACTGCAGAAAGCACGTGGTGCAGAATTCACATGCCCTCTGTGCCAATATGTGAACATCCCCTAAGGCCTCGTTCACAGGGCTTGTTTGGGCACGGATTGGCGCCGTACTCCGCGCCGGATTTGCGCTTCAGTACGGCGCCAATCCGTCCCTGTCATTACGGTAAACCACTGCTCTCATAGAGAACAGTGGATTCCGTCGCTCCTCCCCGCTCGGCGAATCCGCCGCGGGGGGAGAAAGTGACATGCACATCATTTACGGCGTGGACGCGCCGTAAACACTGCATTGTCTATGGGGCCGGGAGCGGCGTCCCCGCCGCGCTCCGGCCACCGACCCCATCCCGCCCCTTATTCACGCAGATTTGTGAGCTCAATACGGCTCACAAATCCGTCAGGAATAAGCCGTGTGAACACGGCCTATGAGAAAAGGGAGTAAAAAAGCTGAGCGCTGCCTGGAGCGATGCATTGTCAAATTCAGCAGGACAGCCACCTATGTAAAGAATTACACAGGCTTTACAGCAGCAAAACGTTAGGACATTTTTCATGAATACTGTTTAGAAAGCAAATGAGCACCATGCTGTTTATGTACTATTCATGTCCTTTAACCCCTTAAGCCGAACACCTGAAAACCAGAACCTTTTGTTTAGTTTTTGCCTCCTTGTGTTTCAACAGTTGTAACTTTTTAATTTTCTCAATGATGCAGTTGGATGAGGCCTCGTTTTATTCGAGACAAGTTGTACTGTATGGGGGTATAGTTTAAGTTCACTTTTATAAATAATTGCAATATTTTTTTTTTTACTTTATTTTTTTTTTATTTTTATTTTTTTTTACACCATTCACATTTCACACTTAATAACTGGTTAGATTAATTGTACAGGTTATTACGGTTGTGTGGATACCTAATACATGTAGGTTTTTTTGTGTATGTAATTTATGCACAATGCCTTTTACTATATATCTATTTTATTTATTTATTTTTTTATTCTTTTTCTGTTTTTTTTTTTTTTTTACTTTTTACTCCATGAAGGGAGAACTGTTTTACATTTTTTTTAATTTTTTTTTTTTTAAAAAAAACTTAGTAACGTATTAGCATATTCATATATGCTAATACATTCTAATCTGTGTTACTTTGACACAGGCAGCAGTCAGGGCAGCACACAGGCTGCCCTGATCACTGGATTGTTACACAGACAGCTCTGGGGCTACGCCAGCTCTTTAGGGCTGACTGTGCAGCCATTTCCCCGGGCTCTGTCGAATGACCGGGTGTTCCGATCACCCGACAGAGCAGAGGATCCCTTTGATTGCGCTGCGGTAACGCACCGCCGCAATCAAAGGGTTAAAGCATCGGGTTGCGGAGGTTTCCTCCGCATCCTGGTGCTCGCAGGAGATGCTCTGGGATCAGGGCTGTTTAGTACAGCCCTGATCTCAGCGCAGCGGCAGCAAACACCGATGTCTGCAGCGACGCCAAAAGACGTCGCTGCAGACGAACGAGCCGCACCGGCCGCCGTCAAACAACGTGTGCGGTCGTTAAGCAGTTAAAATACCCAAAATGTTTGCATTGGTTTTAAGGTGCTTTCACACATTGGGTTTTTGGTGCTGTTTTTTTTTGGGGGGGGGGGGGGGCTTCTGTTTTTTTGCACAAATGCACAGCATTAAACTGTTTTTATTGCTGGGCATTGCTGCCCCATTTCGGGCAGAACATGAACATTAGGGTTTGAGTCCGCAAACCGCGGACAAAAGACGTCCACAAAAAAAAGACAAAATATCAGTTCACATGACAAAGACAGTATCGGATTTCCCAACGTTTTTGTTTTTTTTTTGGGAATGTCTTTTGTCCATGGTTTGCGGATTCAAACCCCCTTCCTTCGCACCTACATGTAAGTTCGCCCGAAAACCAGGCGGAAGAATGAACGTGTTCTATGTTTATCAGACCGCCGCCGGCGGTATCAAAAACGTCCGATGGAAAATCCGTGCAGTGGGGACTGTTGCACAGATTTTCTATTTAATTCAATGTAAAAGGTTGACAGTCAGTTTACAGATGGTACCCAAATCCGAAAACCGTCTGTAAAACAGACTGAAAACCTGTGCCGCCGGGACAGGCCCTTATAATTCAATGTTTTTGGGGGTTTTTTATGGCATAGCTGCAGGTTAGACTACAGCTTATCGATATGATGCACATCACAGCCTGTCATTCTCTTTAAAGTGACACTTCCATCAGAAAGGAGTATTTTTGTTTAAAAAAATAAAAATAAATAAATAATCCAGAAAACATTTTTTTTTAGAATTTTTGGGAAGTATTTTTTTTTATCTTTTATTTCAGCAGTCCTATGTAATTAAAAATGTTCTAGTTGTGGTAGCAAAGAAACTCCTGAATGGTTGACAGACTATCCTCGCTTTACTGTAGTCGCGGCTTATCTACATGCAGTCTCATTACAAATAGTAGAAAATGGACTGGGATAGATGAGATTAGATGCTAGACTACAGAGCAATGACGAGCAATACATGAAAGGTTAATGGGTTAATCTTTTCTGCACTAGTTTTCTTCACATTTATTAGGTCCAACTGAGAAAGAGAAGATCTCTCCTTAGGGAGAGCGCCGTATAGGCGTGTGGAGATTCAAAATTGCCTTTTTGCACTCCACGAAGCACCTGCATATCACAAGGCATTATGGGAAATGAGCTGAGAAGCTCAAGCGCCCTCTATTGGATGTAACAAATCCTCAATTTGCTTTTGACCCACTGGGTCTTTGGAGAGCAAAAGGGATATTCAGCCAAGCCAGCATCACCCATCTGTAAACAGCCCCTCGTCAGTACAGAGCAGAGCGATGCTGGCTTGGCTGAGTGGGAGGCAATGAGTGGCTCAGAAAGAGAAGATCTCTCCTTAGGGAGAGCGCCTTTATAGGTGTGTGGAGATTCGAAATTGCCTTTTCCACTCCACATCTGCCTATCACAAAGGGCGCTTGAGCTTCTCAGCACCTTTCCCATAATGCCTTGTGATATGCAGATGCTTCGTGGAGTGCAAAAGGCAATTTCGAATCTCCACACGCCAATATAGGCGCTCTCCCTAAGGAGAGATCTTCCCTTTCTGAGCCACTCATTGCCTCCCACTCAGCCAAGCTAACATCGCTCTGCTCTTTACTGACGAGGGGCAACACACTGAAACGGCTGTTTACAGATGTGTGATACTGGCTTGGCTGAATATCCCTTTTGCTCTCCAAAGACCCAGTGGGTCAAAAGCAAATTGAGGATTTGTTACATCCAATAGAGGGCGCTTGAGCTTCTCAGCCCCTTTCCCATAATGCCTTAGGTCCAGCTGATATCACTTACATCTCTCAGGTCATAGCTATATGGGAAGAAGAACAGTCAAGCAGTCCTCTCACTGCTGCCAGAGCTTGCAGTGGGGGAAGTCACAGAGACAAACCAGGAAGTCATCTACATAGAGGAACCTTAAAAAAAAAATTAAAAAAACAACCGCCCAATTTAAAAAAAATGGCCGTGTCCCTTTAAGAATTTTAACTTCTTTGAATTTGCAGTGCTCCAAAACCAGCTCCTGTTAAACTGAAGGAAGAAGATTTCCCAAGTCTGTCCTCCACCTCCGGCTCCTCCTCAGCCTTCGCCGCTGGGATGTCTTATCAGTCATCTGCCCGGTCATCTAACGCTTTCCACGAGGAGGATTTCCCAGCTCTGGTGTCCAACATGAAGCTTGGCAAGCCTCTGTCTGCTGTCACTTCTGCTTGGGCGACGTCCTCTCCAAAAAGTTCCACAAAGGCCTCTTCTCCTACCATTGCTGCCTCAAGCAAAGTCTCAAAGAAAGCCCCCCAGCCCAACCCGACAAAAAGTTCCAACAAGAAACTTCAGAAACCTCCCTCCTTATCCGAAGACGAGGATGACGGCATCGGGATGACGGCGCAGGAGTTCCGCAACGCTCCGACCATGATGGATATCTCCAAGCTGCTCACTACTCCGTCCTCACAAACGAGCGGGAAAGGCAACAAGAAGAAGCGAGTGGGATTAGAGAAGCCGAGCAATGCGGCCACCGGTCAGACTGTAGAGGACAGGTCAACCAGCTCATCCCTCAAAGAGAACGCCACAGAGATTGAGCGCACCCCGACCCCACCGGCTACTTCCATCCTCAGCGATAAGTCAAACACAGTGGTCAACGGGCTCAGTGAGAAAAAGGTGCCGGACAAAGGAAGTGGCTTTAAAGAACCTCCGGGGTTGAATACGTTGGCCAATCCAGGTCCAAAGTACCCGGGGACAGATGAAGAGTTTCCTGCCTTGGTGAACAATAACCTGCTGAGAATGCCCCCACCAGGTAAGGCTCTGACGTAGACCTCTAGTTGGTGAACTGGAGGATGCATCTGCACCCTCTATAGCTAGAAGGGGTCTTCCCATCTTGCACATTTATGGCTTATAGATATGAGTCCAGAACAGGCCCCCGAAAGTCTCTGTTGAGAAAGGAGAGGTGGTCGGAGCTCTACCATTCATTTTGAGCATGTCCCCTCTCCGTATCCTATCAATATGCCTCAAATAGGAGATGGAAATACACCTTTAAAGGCATATCCAAATATTGTTGACCTGTTTCCCTAATGGGGTCCTGAGACCCTTGTCCCACCTGCTGCCACATCCAGAGACTGAATGTAGAGAGAGAGCAATCTTCTCTTCACTTCTGTGGGAGCTCCTTTAAAGCTAAATGGGTTTGTCTCCACTTTTTTCACAGATTCAAAAGCCTCTTCAGATCCATGCTTCCTGTCTGTTCCTGGTCATGCTCTGGGTGGTTCTATAGCAGTGATTAGCATATCTGCTTTGTATTCTCAGCTCTTCTGATTGCACTGACATGAGATTAGGAGATCTTATCTATGAAGCAGAGCGCTTCAGAGCTCAAACTAAACAAGCAATTAGTCTCCTTTGTTTGTCAGAGATATCACACTCTGTTCTCAAGCTGCCGCTGTTATGTGTGCTGACCTGTGGTGACCTCACTCCCTGCTCTAAGGGTATGTTCACACGGCATAATTACAGCGCATACAGTACGCGGCGCTATACGTCAGGTGTTTTTGGAGTCGCGCTGATCAGCGTGTACTCCCGAAGCACGGGGTGGGGCGGCAGCCCACCGGCCCTAATGACATGCATTACTTGTGGTGCATAATCACCGCTAATAATTGACATGTCACTTATCTCCCCACGTGTATAATACGATCGTATTGTACGCGTGGGGGGAACGAGGTGTAATCCATAGTTCTCTGAGAGCTATGGATTACCGTTATTGCGGCGCGCATCTCATTGCGCAATATGCGCTGATATACGCGGTAACATGCACGCCCAAATAAGCCGTCTGAACATACCTTAAGAGAAGCCAAATAGCAGAGAGAGAAAGGGAGAGCGGGATGGTAACTAGAAAAACCTTTGTGCATTCAGAGCAGATAAAGTCTCTTATCTTCTCAACAAAGCAAAACGAACAAAGCAAAGTATTTGAAAAAAAATCTACAATTACCTGCCCCTACATGTTGAAAGTTAATCTTTGTAGCGAGACAACCCATTTAAACGCCGACCTCAGGCGGAATGGGCATCCTTGGTCTGGGTTTGTATCTATCAGACATTCGTGACATATCCTGTAGATGGAATATCCCTTTAAAAATGGATGACCTTTCCTTAGAGCAAGATATTGATATTTGATTAGTGGAGTCAAAGCTTATTATAATCCCGTTACAATTGAAAGTGATGATTTAATTGTTGCTTTCCCTCCCTGTAGGATTTTCTCCGGTAGTGACAGCCGCGCCTCTGCCGCCGCCTCCAGGATTGTCCTCATCAGTCGGGAAACCTCCTCCAGGATTTACCAGTGCGTCATCGGCGTCTCCCCCTGCACAGCCACAAACCAAACCAGTCAAGGAGTGAGTAAGCCCGAAGGGATTCGTTACCACAGATCCTCCCAATCTGTAAATGTGATTAAACCACACAGAGTTTAGTCACCGATGTCCTCCCTCCCCAGCCAACCAATTAAAGGGGTTTTGCCAAGAAGTGATTTCATCAGCTAACAGGCTGAACTTGAGCCCTGAAAAGAGGGGCGTTGTGTTTCTGTGTTTCAAAAAAACAAGTACCTCCTCTGTGATGTCATCGCTTCACCTCCCATGCACGCTCCCGAGGCTCAGTCCCTGTAGTTGAGCAAATATTGTTTTGCTAAATCACAGAGAATAACTATTGTGCACAAGTTAATGGGTTTTGTTTTCTCCCACTTATCTGCTCAGGAGAGAAGATAAGCTCCGCAGGCAGCAGCATCTTTCATTCCTTCACGAACGGCTGCAGGGAGAGAGGGAGGGGGGCTGAGCAGTGAGCCAAGGGAGCGTCTGCATTTTTACTCAGATAATTACATTACAACCAGTGGATCCTCTATACAGGAGACGCAGGATAATTTTTCCCTAGTCCCTTCAAAGGAGAGGGGGGGGGGGGTAGAAGAAGAGCTGAGCAGGGAGCATCTGCAATCTTTACTCTGATAATTACATTACAACCAGTGGATTCTCTATACAGGAGACAGAGACATTTTTCCCCAGTCCATTCAAAGCTCGTTCATGTTCCCTGCCAGGAGATCAGAAGTGCAAACCACGCAAGCGTGGCCAGATCAGCTCCTGGTCGTATCTAATGTAAACAGTCAGTTAACTAAGGGCATGTAAGGAAGGCTGTAGCTCTGAGGCTTCACTTTTTTAATGACATATATTTAGAAAAGTGATTAAATACCCATTTTGGAGGATCCCACGTCAACATTACATTGTGGCAAAACCCCTTTAACTAAACCAATAGCATTTCGCTTATGGGACCCTGTGTTCCATCTATGCCCTGAGAACATTTTTTTTGCTCTTATTAACTCCTTGGCGCCATTGCATGTACATTTACAGTGCTAGTGCGGGTGGTTATTGCCACACACTAAATTTATGGTCCAGGGATAGAGTGAGGTCAGAAGGGAGTGTCCTCTGAGCAACTATGTTCACACACTGTATTGCAGGTATATTTCAGTGCTTACTGTGCGCACCGCTATGTGCCTGCTGCTTCAGAAGACGCACTGAATGCATAATTGGTATTATCGGGTAACTCAAGACTTGCAGTGAATGCTGTAAAAACAGTGAGGTGTGCCACAATAAAAAAACAAAAAACCTCTCTCACCCATCCTTGGTAACAAAAGGATTAATTGGATCCCAGGTATCACGACAATTGTGTTGCCTCCAGTTGCCCCAGTCAGGGATGTCCGTGACTACAGCTGAATGTGTATGTAGGTTTCTAAGCACCTTTTGGTTCTCTACTTTTAGGCCCTCATTCTGCACCAGGACGTACCTCATCCCTGAAAACTTCCAGCAGAGGAACATTCACCTGATCAACTCCATCAGGGATTACCTGCAGAGTGACGAGTCCAAGTTCAATGAGTTTAAATCCCATTCTGGCAAGTTCAGACAGGTAACTAGTGATCTGTGATTCTATGTGTCTGGAATATTGTGATCATCGCCTTTCATTCACTAAGGTTTATATGAAAGGGGTTTTCTCATCTGGCTGTTTCACAGAGCCTGCTCTTCACAGCCAGCTTCAGGCTCCCACTTCCTGTGTCAGGCTGTGGGCGGCGCTACAGCTTCCGGCTCCCACTTCCTGTGTCAGGCTGTGGGCGGTTCTACAGCTTCAGGCTCCCACTTCCTGTGTCAGGCTGTGGGCGGCTCTACAGCTTCAGGCTCCCACTTTCTGTGTCAGGCTGTGGGCGGTTCTACAGCTTCAGGCTCCCACTTCCTGTGTCAGGCTGTGGGCGGTTCTACAGATTCAGCTCCCACTTCCTGTGTCAGGCTGTGGGCGGTTCTACAGCTTCAGGCTCCCACTTCCCGTGTCAGGCTGTGGGCGCTTCTACAGCTTCAGGCTCCCACTTCCCGTGTCAGGCGGTGGGCGGTTCTACAGCTTCAGGCTCCCACTTCCCGTGTCAGGCTGTGGGCGGCTCTACTGCTTGACACGGGAAGTGGGAGCCTATTCAGGCTCCCACTTCCTGTGTCAGGCTGTGGGCGGCTCTACAGCTTCAGGCTCCCACTTCCCGTGTCAGGCTGTGGGCGCTTCTACAGCTTCAGGCTCCCACTTCCTTCGTGTGGTCACGGCGTCACTGTGGGCGGCTCTACAGCTTCAGGCTCCCACTCTCTGATCAGGCTGTGGGCGCTTCTACAGCTTCTGGCTCCCACTTCCTGTTCAGGCTGTGGGCGCTTCTACAGCTTCAGGCTCCCACTTCCTGTTCAGGCTGTGGGCGCTTCTACAGCACTATCTTCAGGCTCCCCATTCTGTCACTTGTTCAGCTGTGGGCGCTTCTACAGCTTCAGGCTCCACTTCCTGTTAGGCTGTGGGCCCTTCTACAGCTTCAGGCTCCCACTTCCTGTTCAGGCTGTGGGCGCTTCTACAGCTTCAGGCTCCCACTTCCTGTTCAGGCTGTGGGCGCTTCTACTGCAGTAACTGACATTTCAGCTCTGCTGTTCCAAGCTGAGCCTGTTAGAAGGACATATGTGATGGAAGGGGTTTACACAGCAGGACATGAAGCTACAAAGGGATAAAGTTTGTCAGTAATAAACAAACAAGCTCCTGTGCTGACGATAAGACACAGCAGAGAATGACATCACCAGGGCTGCAAAATCAAAGAGATATGGCCAGTAAATGAGGAGATATAAACTGCTCTAACTCTGAACTGAAGCAAAATCCGAACAGCAGTGTATTTGCTATTAGCCTATATTTACCAATGCCTGCATGTTTAGAGCTAATCAATGTGGTGAGAGTACCCCTTAAATTTTTGCTGTGTCATGGCAGTTATCCCACGTGGTATCTGAATTTGTTCAAGGAGTATGCATTATAAAGTGATGCCATCAGTTCATGAATGGTGACGGTCTGACCTCCTGGCTTCCTGCGATTCAGTGGCGGCCATACCTATTAGTGCCGCTGTGCTAGGGTGCAATCCTGAATTCTCTCCATTCTCATGATTGTGACGGTCTTAGGGGTTGGATTCCCATTGATTACTAAGTGATCTGATATTTTAGCAGTGTACGATCACTTTAGATGGGAATACCATCTTTAACCCTTTTGAAAAGGGTTTTCTCTCTACAAAGATTAGCTTTCAGCATGAAGGGACAAGTAGTTGAAGACCTTTTCTAAATACGTTGGTCAATAGATTTTACTTTAGTCGTGAGATAAGAGGTATTTTATCTGCTCTGAGTGCACACACTCTCTATGGTTATCTGGTTTCCTGACCATAACTCTGTTAGAGAGCAGGGAGTGACATAGCCACCGAAAGACAGCTCCGCCTGGAGCAAACACATTATCTCTAACAAGATTACTGATCAATTGTTTTCAGTCCTCACAGCACATGTACCTTTTAGTTTACTGTACTTGTCAGTGCTCAGCTAGTTACCCGGAAGATAAATATTCTAATCACTGCTATAGAACCACCCACAGCCCGAGGAGACAGAGTAAGTGTAAATCTGCTTGTGAAACGGCTTAGTGAGAAAACTCCTCTAAAGATGCAGAATGTGCATCAGGATAACATGGGGCCCCCTCTGTAAGCAGCAGCTGCTGGGTGATTTCAGTTACTGCTGATTAGCACCACCATTTAGCTAATTTGGTACCACGGTCATTGCGGTCGCAGCATTTAACCCCTTAAGCCCGAGGCCTGAAAAGTAGTTAATGACCAGAACATTTTTATTTTAGTGATTGCCTCCTTGCTTTTCAACAGTTGTAACGCTTTTATTTTTTCAATGACGCAGTTGGATGAGGCCTCGTTTTATTCGAGACAAGTTGTACTTTATGGGGGAATAGTTTAAGTTCTCTTATAAATAATTGCAGAATTTTTTTTCAATTTTTAAATTTTTTTTTTTTTTTTTTACACCATTCATATTTCACACTTAATAACTTGTTAGATTAATTCTACAGGTTATTACAGTTGTGTGGATACCTAATATGTGTAGGGATTTTTTGTGTGTAATGTATGCACAATTATTTTACACTTTTTATGTTTTTTACTTTTTTTTTTTTTTATCCCATGAAAGGAGAACTTTTTTTTTTTTATCCCATGAAAGGAGAACTTTTTTTTTTATTTTTTTTTTACACTTAGCATATATGAATATGCTAATACATTACTAATACATTGTAAGCTCACAGTCTGCCCTGATCACTGGCTTGTTACACAGACCGCACTGGGGCTACTCTAGGTCCCCAGGGCTGACTGTGCAGCCGTTCCCCGGGCTCTGTCGGGTCACCGGGAGTCCCGATCACCTGACAGAGCAGTGAAACCCTTTGAGTGCGCTGCAGTGACGAACTGCGGCAATCAAAGGGTTAAAGCACCGGAGAGCGGAGGTTTCCCTCATCCTGCGGTGCTTGCAGGAGCTGCGCTGGGAACAGGGCTGTGTAGTACAGCCCCGATCTTAGCGCTGCTGCAACGCCGGGCGCCGCAAACTCCGATGTCTGCAGCGACGCCAAAAGACGGTGGGCGGTCATTAAGGAGTTAAACTATTAGAGGGGTGTCTCCCCCTTTGGTCACCTAATCTGCTCCCAGAACTGTTCTCCAACCTATGGCTTTTTGACTGTAGGACCTCAAACACCAAATTCAGCTGCACCTCACTGGCACTAAAACCAATCAAATATTGATCTAGTGAGACATTCAAAGTGCATCACTGCTATGCTTTTTATTTGCTCAAAATAAAGGCCTTCAGTGCACAGTTTGAACAAAATTCATATGCCCACCTACGGCATCAAGGTAGCCTATTCAAGTGCGTCCCTAATTCTAGTACTTCTCTGTGAGGCAACAGCTCCATTCACATGTATTATAAGGGTCTCCTGCAGCCCGATGGGATAAGTGCGTTTCTAAGACGGAGACAGACACTTCTCCAAATGGCTGTAGACCCGTCTCAAATACCAAATTCAGCAGCACATCACCGGCACTTAAACCAATCAAACACTGAACTAGTGGAACGTTCAAAATGCATCCCTGTTATGCTTTATATATGCTCACAATAAAGGCCTTCAGTGCACAATTTGACCAAAATTCATATGCCCACCTACCGCATCAAGGTAGCCTTATCAAGTGCGTCCCTAATTCAGGTACCTCTCTCCGGGGCAACAGCTGGGATGGGCTCCATTCACTCAGATTATAAGGGTCTCCTACAGCCCGATGGGATGAGTGCACTTCTAAGACGGAGGCAGACGCTTCTCCAAATGGCTGTAGACTGTCGGGGGATGTTGGGAGTTGTAGTTTCCCCAAATATTAGGTATCCAACTCCTAACAGACTCTGCAGAAAACCAGTATTAATTGGCAAACGTTTTGTTTTTCAGTCCGATAACATTTCACGTATGTTCTTGTGTTCAAGGGACTGATCTCCGCCTCCGAGTATTACAAGAGCTGCCGTCAACTTCTCGGAGAGAACTTCAGTCTGATCTTCAACGAGCTCCTGGTGCTTCTCCCAGACAACGGCAAACAGCAAGAGCTGCTCGCCGCCCACCAAGAGCTGCGGCTGGAGCAGAAACCAGGCTCCAACAAATCCAAGAAGAGCAAGAAAGCCGTCTGGAAAACGGACTCCTGCTCCCCCGAACTGGACTACTCCACTTGTCCCTCCTGCAGCCAGGTGCTGGCCCCCCAGGATGTTGCCTACCACAAGACATTGCACCTGGAAGACAGTGACTTCCCCACGCTGCAGGCCATCAGCCGCATCATCAGTTAGCTCTGGAGAACATTCCCCCCCACAAAATAATGAATGCACCAAAAATACCAGTAATGTGGGCGAATCCGGGCTCCAATATGGCTGCCCGGCGCTAATAAAGTAAATTATTCTGATGCTCTGAGTGGCCGAATACATGATGTGATGACGGTGCTGAGTGTGGAGGGCGCGGAGGTGGTGCTACCCTCTGAAGAGCGTGACCATCGACGCCAGCCGGAGCAGGACCGCCGCAAGTAGCGACCGCCGCGTCCGATCGCACAAGGCGCGGCTTATTTTCCGGTATCATTGCGGAGGCAACCAAGTGTCGGGGGCCGTGTCGTGTCTCGTCTCTGCTTTTTTTTTCGTTGCAACTTCTAGTTCATCCTGATCTCGGTTGGACAATCGACGGCGGAGACGGCTTTGAACCTGGTGCATTCTGGGAACTGTGTTAAAGGGACTCCAGGCCTGATGTGTATTCTCTACAGTGATTGGATGCAGACTATTGCTTCCCGTTATCAGCCTGGTGTGTATCGCTGGGTACAATGAAGTCCCGGATTCTCTCCCCAGCCACAGATATTCTTCTATATCATCTAATGCACTTTTATATGCGGCCGCTGTGAGGGTCCGTTCCCAAATATGAAGCACCTCCATGTTGGTTTTTGTTTTTTTTTTCTTCTAAAAGGGGTTCTAAAAACCTCCCTACCACCCCCTGCTATCCTAACATAGAAAACTATAGGAAAAAAGGAACACAATAGGTCGTATGTACAAAAACTGTCAAATAGTAAGACTGTCTTTGTTGCCCATAGCAACCAGAGCTCAACTTTTATTTCATATAGTGCTCAGGAAAAATGTAAGCTGAGCTCTGAATGGTGGCTATGGCGCTCTGGTCGGGGGCTCTGATTGGCGGCTGTGGGCTCTGACTGGTCGGTGGCTGTGGGCTCTGGCTGGTCGGTGGCTGTGGGCTCTGGCTGGTCGGTGGCTGTGGGCTCTGACTGGTCGGTGGCTGTGGGCTCTGGCTGGTCGGTGGCTGTGGGCTCTGATTGATTGGCGGCTGTGGGCTCTGATTGATTGGCGGCTGTGGGCTCTGATTGATTGGCGGCTGTGGGCTCTGATTGATTGGCGGCTGTGGGCTCTGATTGATTGGCGGCTGTGGGCTCTGGTTGGTCGGTGGCTGTGGGCTCTGGTTGGTCGGTGGCTGTGGGCTCTGGTTGGTCGGTGGCTGTGGGCTCTGGTTGGTCGGTGGCTGTGGGCTCTGGTTGGTCGGTGGCTGTGGGCTCTGGTCGGTGGCTGTGGGCTCTGGTCGGCGGCTGTGGGCTCTGGTTGGTGGCTGTGGGCTCTGGTTGGTGGCTGTGGGCTCTGGTTGGTCGGTGGCTGTGGGCTCTGGTCGGTCGGCGGCTGTGGGCTCTGGTCGGTCGGCGGCTGTGGGCTCTGGTCGGTCGGCGGCTGTGGGCTCTGGTTGGTCGGCGGCTGTGGGCTCTGGTTGGTGGCCTATGGGCACCAAGGACAGTCTTACTGTTAGACCGTTTTCATAAATGAGACCCAATATGCAGGCACTTGCCAAAATCTGAGCAAAAATATAAAATGTGATTGAAGGTCACAGAAATACACTTAAACTCCATTAAAAGACCAAACAGCGACAGATTGGTTGCTATGGGCAACAAAGTGAGTTTTCATACAACAGTTTTCATACATGTGGCCCCTGACATTTGTATGTTTGATCTCCTTATTTTGCTCTGATTACTCAGAGCCAGGTGTGATGTATAGATGGTATTGGGTACATTGGACTATACGCCCTTATTACGGTATATACTGTCTGCTGGCATGTGTGGTTTCAGCTATAGTTAATATTTTATATCCACTAGTTGATCTAGGAGTCTGCCTATGGGTATCCTATTATGAGTCTACTAGTGCTTATCAAAAAATGAGAATATCACTGAAACGATGATTGATATCAATAATTTAAGTCAAATAGAAAACACCATATATTGTATAGACTCATTACCGTGTGAATTACAGAGTTTAATAGAATACATGTGTGAGCCCTATAACACATAAGAACCCCTTTAATTTTCAATGATATTCTACTTGTTTGAGATGCACTAGTTTGTGGTGCTGTATATCGACTTCCTCCTATTATTGCTTTGTGACCTTGTATTTTTGCTTCTATTTTGGTGCACACCTGCATATTGGGCCTTATGTAAGAAAACTGTCAGGGAGTAAAACTGTCTGTTGCTCATAGTGATCACTCGCCACTCATAGCGACCAATCAGAGCCCATAGTTACCAATCGGAGCCCATAGTTACCAATCGGAGCCCATAGCGACCACTCAGAGCCCATAGCGACCACTCGGAGGCCATAGCGACCACTCCGAGCCCATAGCGACCAATCAGAACCCAGCTTTCATTTCTCCAGAGCAGTATAAGAAATTAAGGCTGAGCTCTGATTGGTTAATATGATTTTTGATGGTCGCTAGGAGCAACAAGGACAGTCTTACTATTTTACTTTCCATTAAGAGCTTTGGAAAAATAAAAATTGAGCTCCGATTGGTTGTTTTAAGCTGTGGTTGCTATGGGCTCTGATTGGTCGCTATGGGCTCTGATTGGTTGCTATGGGCTCTGATTGGCTGCTATGTACTCTGGTTGCTATGGGCAACATAGACAGTCTTCCTGCTAGACAAGCTCCATAAGGCCCATTGTGTTTCTTTTTTCTTTCATTTATGTTCTACACTTTTGCAGAGCTCTGTGTCCTCTATATCGAGGCGATGCTCCTAATTTTTTCGCTGTTCTCTAAAATGCAAAATTACCCCATAATTCCCTCCCCCATCACCACCATTCCAGAGCTCCAGTGTCTCTCTCTTTCCCCGCACTCCCATACTCTGGTCCCTCACTGATGACATCACACTTATGGCTCATGTGATGCAGCAGCCAAGTGCATGCCTGCATATACATCATGTGACCACAGTGGTCAGTGATTGGATGTAGCATCATATGATCCATGAACGTGACATCAGGGAGGAGCTGGGGAAAACACTGCAGCTCTGGAACGGCAGTGATGGGAGAGGTAAGTATGGGGTAATTTTCTATTTTAGTGCAGTCTTGGAAAACCCATTTAGGACCCCAGGGGTCCTGCCTGGCTTATCCGAAAAGCAATAAAACTTTATTCATTGTGTAATAAGACCATGTTCACTGACAGCAAGCAGAGAGTGAGGGCTGGAACAGCAACATCTATAAACCTGCAGCACTTTACTTTTGCTGGCACAAATCCTTGTGCGGTTTATGGTGGAAGTGGCACCTTGATGCCCAAATTTTGACCCCAACAGTACGGCGGCGCGGATTACAGCACGCTGCAAACAATATACTCCATGTTGCGTGACCGCAGCTCCCCTGCTGGCTGATGGGGGTTGGCGCAGATCATGAAATCCCTAATTATTTGTTGTATTCTTCACATTGTGGAGTCAGCCCATCCTGTGGGGGCAGTGTTACCACGTCACTGCTCATGTCCAGGAGTTTTAAGTGATCTCTGGGCACAGGGCTAAGGGGGGATCATGGTTTGGAGGGTGTGGAGGCAGGGGCGTAGCTATAGGGGGTGCAGAGGTAGCATTTGCTACTGGGCCCTGCAGTCGGAGGGGGCCCCAAAAGTCCTTCTGCCACAGTATTGTAAATGATCCATGGTAGCTCAGGGGCCCCATTTCACTATTTGCACTGGGGCCCTGGAGTCGCAAGTTACGCCTCTGCGTGGAGGCGCTGAAAGCGATCATTTTGGATGCGGTCTGCCATCCTTCACTGCATGCTCCGTCTCCCTTGTTTCTTAGACTAGATCATAGCCTGGAATCCGCATTGTAAATTGTAAAATTTCGGTATTTGTCGATACTTTTTTTTTTATTTTTCGGTTGTCAAGACCCCGCCCCTCTTAAAGAGGTGATTGATTTATGCAAGTCTCTTTGTATAGTAGATATGATAAATATGTATATTATATCTGTATCTGAACTTCCGTTGGTTGTTATCATCAACAAGGCTTGATAGCTTGTGGCCTGCAAAGTGCGGCTCTTCTGCTGTTGGGAAACTACAACTCCCATCATCCATTTATATCCTATGTCAGTGGGCATGATGGGAGTTGTAGTTCCCCAACATCTGGAGAGCCACATTTTGTAGACCATCACTATAGACCACAGGTGTCGAACTGCGGCCCTCCAGCTGTTGGGAAACTACAACTCCCATCATGCATTTGTATAATCTATAACCGTGGGCATCATGGGAGTTGTAGTTTCCCAACAGCTGGAGTGCCGCGGTTTGACGCCCCTGCTATAGACAATCTTCTCTACACGCAGCTGCCACGGGCCCCTACTAGGCCGACTAGAAATGCAATAGATTCAAAATTGAAAAACTTTATTGACTCTTCATTCTACATCGCTGCTGGAGATCCTGGACTCGAGGCCTCAGGACTAGGCTGGCGCCTTACAGACCTTCATCTCTGTTCGAAGCCTCTGCTGCCGGGACTCGTATCCGTACACCCCCCGCGGACCTGGTCGCTTCAGTATTGGACCGATGAATGTTGTACAGTTGCCGTCTGTCCAGTGTTGTGTGCCGCGTGACTTATCTGATGAACCTGGGGAGGGGGAACTCATCGAAGCTGCTTGTGGTGGTCAAGGGGTTAACAGCGCATGAGCTCCATGTTCAGCATTGAGGGAGGAGGACGAGCGCTGCTTGGAGGATATAATGTATTATGTGCACGGGGCAGGGGAGGCGTTTCGCCCGCCGTATACAAAATCATGTTGGGCAAATAAAAAAAAATAAAAAAATTATGACGACGTCTTCTGACGCATCCGACTCATTTTCTGTGAAAAACTGCAGTGATCTGCACCCGTCACTAGGGGGCGAGTCTGTGTGGTTTACAGCATGCTCATCACGGCGCTAGATCGCACTACATCACCTCTATCTAAGGACGGCTTCTGGGATAATTGAAGGGGTTAATGTATTTCTTAGAGGGGATCTCCTCCTTCCTCCCTTTGCTCTTATGATCTTTTTTTGCAAATTAAAGGGGTTGCATTTTTTTAACCTAGCAGCAGCACCACCATAGTCTACTGGATGGTATTGGTATTGCGGTTCCATTCTCTTAAATACAACCATCCTCTCATTGGAGCTAGCCAGTAGGCAGTAGTTTGGGGTTTTTTTGTTTTGTTTTTTTTCTCCTTTCTTTTCCAGAAATGGTGCTTCCTACTGTCTGGGTTTGGTATTGCCGTTCCTCATCATTTCATTCACTTTTTCATACAATCCTTAGTCGTCAGGTGAAGAACTTTTTTTTTTTTTTTTTCCACTGAAACAGCGCCACCTTTTATGCAGTGGCTAGATCAGGTATTGCAGCTTCTCACCATTTACTTTAATAAAACCCCTTAGTAGTTAGGTAGAAGATTCCCCCTCCTCCCCCCCGAAACAGTGCCTCTTTTACACACAGGCTGAGTCAGGTATTGCAGCTAGTCACCATTCACTTTCAATACAATTCTCAGTAGTCGGGTGATTTAATTATTTTTTATTTTTTATTTTTTAAGACCCAAAACAGTGTCACCTTTATGCACTCTCTGGGTTTGGTCTTGTAGCGCCTCACCATTTACATTTAATACAGCCCTAGTAGTCAGGCGACTTTTTTTTTTTTCCCGAAATAGTGTGTAAAGGGGGCACTATCCAAGGTCTGGGATTAGTTTACCATTCACCTTCAACATATCCCCTACTAGTCAGGTAAAGTGTTTTTTTTTTGTTTTTTTTTTAGTTTGTTTTTTTTTCTTCCAAAAAGGCGCCCCCTGGCATGGTCAGGTATTTTAATGCAATCCTCAGTAGTAAGGTAAAGATTTTTTTTTTCCCAAACCATGCCATCTTTACACACTGACTGAGATCTGGTATTGCAGCTCCTCACTATTCACTATCAATATAATCCTCACTAGTCAGGTAAATATTTTTTTTTGTCAAGAGCGCCACCGTAACACGTTGGCGGGATTTGGTATTGCAGCTTATCACCATTTACTGATATTACCCTCATTGCAGACACTTGCCAAACATTCAGGTGAAGAATTATTTTTTTTTTTTTTTTTTTTTAACCCCTGTTTATCGACTGGTTCTGGTATTACGGTTCTATTTCTTACCTACATTCCCTTAAGGCCATGTCTACACTGCAATGTTAAAATGCCGTCTGAAATCTGACTGTATTTTACCATGGTTTTTGTTGTTGCAGTTGGATTTCGTCCGGTCCTTATACATTGAACTGTACTAGAATCCACTGATACAGCGGATTATAGAACAATTGAAAAACCGAGCGGTCAAGACTACAGGTCAGAATTTCTAATGCGGTCTATGGGGATGATTCACAGTCGTATTTTTGCAGTTTCTAAATAATGAACCCGCTTAAAAATCTGACCAAAAACCAGTGCTGTGTATACATGGCCTATGGGTACGTTAACACAGGGAAAATTTTGTTGTGGATTTTTCTGCTGTTTTTTATTTATTTTTTTTACATTGACTTCTATGGGCGAAGTTGAAAAACGCAGAACAGGTTTAGCTGCAGGTTTTGCTTTCTGCTGTGAAACAAAAACCTGTAAAATCCCTGATAAATTGCAACAAATCCGCACCAAAATCTGCAGCACATCTGCCCTGTGTGAACATATCCTTCACCTGTGTCCCAATTGACAGAAATGGTGCTACCCAGGGGTCAGGTGTTGCAGCTCCTCCCTTTTCACTTTTAATACAATCCTCAGTAGTGGGGTGAATCATTTATTTTTTTCTCTCTCTGAAAACCGCATCACCTTTACACAACAGGTGCTTCTTGTATTGCAGCTTCTCTCTTTTCATTTTTAATACAACCCCCAGTAATCGGGTGAAAAACTTTGTATTACAAAACAGCATCACCTTTATGTCCTGGCTTAGCAAGGTATTGCAGCTCCTCCCCATTCACGTTCAGTACAATCCTCAGTAGTCAGGTCAAGAGGTTTTTGTTCCCCAAAACCGCACCCCCTTTACACACTTCCTTGGTCGGGTATTTATTTTCAAAGCAATCCTCAGTATTCAGGTAAAGCTTTTTTTCAAAACAGCGCCACTTTTACCCATTGGCTGGATTAAGTAATGCAGCTCCTCACCATTCACTTTCCATACAACCCGAAGTAGTCAGGTAAAGATTTTTTTCCAGAAACGTGAGCTCTGAGCCGCTCCAGGTAAGCTCTGTCCCAATCTACGTGACAGCCCCGGATGTTGCTGACACCACTGTTGCCGACTCGGGCTCGCGCCCTGCTGCACCCAATCCCGTTCTGTGACCAAACACCAGCGTGATCTGGGGTTATTCCGGCGCCTTCTGGGTCCATTTGCATCGCATCACTTGACTTGGGCCCTTCACAACATCCGAAAGAACTTCCAGGCCTACTCCCGGCCGCAGCCACTGCCTAAATTTGAAAGAGCAGCCGAGGGGAATAGTACCCACCTTATACCAGCTACCATGTTTCTCCAAAAATAATACCGTCCCTGCCCCAATAATAAGCCCTAGCTGATTTTTGGGGATAAAAATGTAATAAGAGACCTGTATTATTTTTGGAGAAACACAGTAAAGGGGTTATCCAGAAGTTTAAAGATTTCACAGAACGCCATAAACAGCATTTATATTAAAAAGTAAAGATATTTCACTACCTTCATGTGTTTTGTTACTTTTGCCTTCATTTTCATCTTTCATAAGATCCACTTTTTGTTGTAAAACATGCATCCTCAAACTGCGGCCCTCCAGCTGTTGGGAAACTACAACTCCCATCATGCATTTATATACTCTATAAAAGTGGAATGATGGAGTTGTTGTTTTCCCAACAGCTGGAGGGCCGCAGTTTGAGGATGCCTGTTGTAAAACTTCCTGCTTGTGGGAGCGTCAGTAGCTCTCCAGCATCTGCACTGCAACCTAGGCCTTCCCTCCACAGTTATGACTGCTAAGTGTGCATTCTCCCCCACTTCTGTACTTGCTCATGATAATGATTATAGCTATGACTCATGAGTCACTATGTGAACTGTTCAGAGCTACCGTCATCATTTTCATGGCAGCAGTACACAACCCCCCAGCTCTGAACTGCTGTCCTCTGCTCCTATTACTACGAGTAACTCTTGCCAGCAGGACTCAAAGATAAACAGTTGCCCCTCCCCTGAAAGTACTCTAATGTAATTACTTCTATTCCCTTGCAAACTACAGGCTGGCAATAGTGAATGCAGCCAGATTGTTCTCAGCTCAGTTCACTCCCACTGTGGGGGGAGTGTTCCTGAGCTGAGCCTGCTTTCAAAGCACACTCACTGAGTGATGACAAAAAGATAGTCCTGGAGAACCCCTTTACTTTGAAAACCCCTCCCCAACCAGTGAAGAATCGAGGCCGCACTCGTCTTCCATTGAACCATCTCTTTTTATTATATCATAATGTACAGAAAACAAGTTACATTTCCGACACAAGACGCTACTGAAAACGCACAATCACAGATTGTTCTTTCAGGAGATACGATATATACAGATAATTGTAAACATGTCACTTTTGTCCAGACACACACAGACCACACTGTATAACACATTTGTGAACCGCCTTAGTTTCCCGGTAGACAGGCCCTGGTACGGTATCGGCGATGCGGATGTGACGACCGGTAAGCGTGAGTATAACTGTGGCGCAAACAGGAGTAATATGTACGTTATAAGGTTATTGGTTACCGGGCAGAAGATTCATCTGGCCAGGTTCAGCCTTCATTTAAAGTTTACATGTGGCCTACATCATGGGGGCAGCCATTTTTCATAGTGGAGGTTCTACATGTCAATATTTGGAGCGAATAAACTTCCCCCTTCCTGAGGCATGAGCGGCAATACACCTCGTGCCTCAGTTATCCAAAATAGATCACTACATAGAAAAAAAAAATCCCCCTTTTAGGCCAGTATGTCATCAACTTGCTTTCCAGCTGTTGCAAAACTAAATCTCCCATCATGCCTTGCCAGCCTGCAGCTGTGGCAACATAGCCTACGGCTCTCAAAGCATGATGGGAATTGTAGTTTTGCAGAAATAATGAACACTACCATTACAATAGAGATAAGGATAGTGCATTAGATCAGTGATCTTGGATGTAAGTGAACCCCCCGTCGGTCTGGTTTAGGTATACGCCTGCCGGAATGTACCACCGCTCTCTATCGTTAGCATCAAAAACACTTGTGTAAACATTAGAGAAATTCTTGGCAGTTGTATAACATGAAGTGAGGTTTGTAAGTCGGGCTCCACAGCTCCCCCGGTGGCAGGTGTAGTATAATGTACAGGTAGGGAATAGGACTAACTACATCTTTATTCCTCTGTTGTGTGCTGGGTTATGGTAACAGGGTTTTATATATATATATTTTATATTATATATATATATTATATATATATATATATATATATATATATATATATATTATTAATAGTATTATATATATATATAAATTTATTAGGTATTTTTTCATTACCTGTGGGGAGGTATTTTCTCAGGCCTGTTAGCTTATAGGGGCCCAAATACTCCCTTAAATGGGGTAGTCCAGGATTAAAAAACATAGCTGCTTTTTTCTTTTTAAAAATAGCACCACCTCTGGATGTGCGTAGTATTGCAGCTCGGCTCTATTGAAATGAATGGGGTTGAACTGCAATACCAAACACATCCTGTGACAAAGGTGGCGCTGCTTTTTTTTTTTTTTTTTTTTAAAGATAGCCATGTTTTAATATATAAGGACAGTGGTACTAAATATGGCACAGTTGGGGCACCCTGGTTAGTGAGGTCCCTTCCCCTTAACATACTCCAAAAACTACCTCTAAAGCACATAAGCCCTTGGTGACCATCTCTCGCCAAGAAAAAAAAAAAATCACAAAAAAATTTATATATTCCTCCATAATAATTAAGGGGTTGCTTTTGTCCAGCGCCTCCCCTGTCTTTGGGTTGTGCTTGGTTCCGCAGTTTAACTCCATTGGGGCTGAGCTGCAGTTCCAGGCACAACCTGCGGACAGATGTGGCACTGTTTCCTTAAAATTTTTTCTAATTCTAGAGAACCCCTTTAATGATTCTCATGATGACAAGGTCTACAGTTCTCCCTGGCATCTCTTTGATTCATGTGGAAAACTAGGATAAGGATGGACATAGAAAACAGAGCTTCAGAGCAAAACTCAGAATGCTGCCCACAATAAAGTTGATATCCACCATAGTTGAATAAATATATTTTAAAGTTAACCACTCATTTCAGAAAACTTCTGACATGTCAAGAGGTTTGATGGGTGGGGGGTCCAGGGGCTGCGACCCCCCCATGACTGTTGATACGATGGGGCAGACGTGCTCAGCTGTCCTCAAACTCGTATAGCCCAACATGACCTTCCTGCTTCCTGGTGGTGGTCTCTGAATCCAGACCCTCACGGTGAAGTTTTTTGAAATTTTGAGTTCTACTTTAATACAAATCTTCTACTTCCCTTCACACGGTCAGAGAGTTTCATGGTAAAATTTTACACACATGTTGTCACCTCTAGGGGGAGCTCACTGCACGTAACACTGATTTTGCCCATTTATATGACACTGACATATTCCCCAACAATTGTCATCACTCTCATGCTTCTGTTGGGACGGTCAATGTAAATTCCACACTAACCTTGCAGTATTTTTTTTTTGGAGTACAAGTAGAGGGGGACATAGGAGACCCACATACTGCATGCAAGTGGTCAGATTTCAGCCTAAGACCCCAGTGCTGCAAGATAGTAGTACTAACCAATGGGCCACCAGGGTTTGGTAGGCTGTAAAAAAATGTAATAAAAAAAAAAATTGTTGAGCGCCCCTAGTGGTGACTACAGGTATAGGCTGTGACTGTGTGATGGGAAACAGTTTGTGTCTTCTGAATTTTTGGGGGGACCATTTGATATACTTTGGGGTTCCGTCTCGTCTACGGCTGGAGGTACGTCGTGGTCTTTGTGCTTTTAAATGCAGACGAGCGTCGGCTGTTTTGCAATGATACATTTAGCTAGAGAAAGCGATACGGTGCACTGAACACACATCATCCGACAGGCACGAAACAGACTCGTATTATACTGAGGTGTTAAAGGGGTTGTAGGACCTTTTTTTTTTTTGCCTCCTTTTGAAACAGCGCCACCTTTGTCTATAGGCTGTGAATGGTACTGCAGTTCAAGCCCATTGACGTAAATACTGCAATACCGGTCGCAACCTACAGGCGAGAGAGGCGCTATTTTTAAAAGGAAGTAGCCATATTTTTTCTTCTCTACAACCCCTTTGAAATGAGTTCCCGCTTTGTGACAATTCCAGTGTTCCCTCTAAGAACGCCCACCTTGAATAATATATTGCTAGCTATAGTTTGCTACATGTTTCCATAAGGCTGCGTAGGGCTACCAAGGGTCAATTTTTACCCCCAAATTCCTGGACGTTATAGTACTGTGTTGTATGTTTGGTCCTGGCGCTATGGGTTCCCCTGCCTCAAAGACAAAGCCGGTGCAACTTACATTTATTACTATAGGCTGCTACATCGCTACTTATAGTCTAGCCTGTATTGTACTCCAGAGCTGCACTCTCAATTCTGCCACTGAAAACAACAAACTTGTCATGGAAAACCCTGAGCTTCTAAAATGCTTGGGGTCAGTTGGTTTTTCCTGCATAAAATTACATTATAGTGGCTGTACCCTGAGCCTACAACAATGTTGGAAGACTTCAGCTCTGAAGCCTGCAGAATGGTGAATTCTGCTCTGGAGTAATTCTGGATCTTTTCAGTTTGTCATCAGAAAACCTGAGCTTCTATATTGCTGGGGGTCAGTCAGTTTTTCTTGTATCAGATTGCCTGTACCTACAGCCCACAACAATATTGGGCGATTTCAGCTCTGAAGCCTGCAGAATAGTTAATGCTGCACTAAAGCTCTTAAGTAATTCTGGATTATTTCAGTTTGTCATGAAAAAGCCCAAGCTTCTGTAATACTGGGGGTCAGTTAGTTTTTCCTGTATCAGATTGCCTATACCTAGAGCCCACAATAATGTTGGGAGATTTCAGCTCTGAAGCCTGCAGAATGGTGAATTCTGCTCTGGAGTAATTCTTGATCTTTTCAGTTTGTCATCAGAAAACCTGAGCTTCCATATTTTTGGGGGTCAGTTAGTTTTTCCTGTATCAGATTGCCTATACCTAGAGCCCACAATAATGTTGGGAGATTTCAGCTCTGAAGCCTACAGAATAGGGCATGCTGCTCTGAAATAATTCTGGATCTTTTCAGTTTGTCACCAGAAAGCTTATATTCTACTGCAGGTCACTTAGTTTTTCAGACATCACATTACCTCTACCTTGAGGCAGCAATAATGTTGGGAGATTTCAGCTCTGAAGCCTGCAGAGTATTTAATGCAGCTATGTTTAAAAAGCCATAATGGACACAACATTATGCAAAGTTGAGCTGCTCACCAGGTTTCCTATGTCAAGATATAGTTAAAATTCTGTAGAATAATTATGGGTCATTTTATCGGCTGTAACCCAGTTTTATACACCTTCAAAAATTGTTTCATGGGAGAGTGCAATGTGACTTTCTGGCCATCAGATGGCGCCATTGTCTAGGAAGAGACAAAGTGGGTCTGGTTTTTGAGAATGCAGTCACTCCACAACCAATCATGTTCTTCCTTTATCCGGGTAATTGTTTACAAGGGCTACAATAAATTCCTGACTCTGAATAAATTTTGCAACCTGAAACACCAGACACAGTTTTGCATCCGTGTGCTACGTGTCCCACTGTGCACCACTCCTCAAACTCATCAGTAGCAATATGATAATAGATTGCTGGCTTGCATAGATCTTTGGATAAATTTGTTTTCAACATAGCTTATCCTATCCCGCCTCTTGAACTTCCAACACAACATGATCCCAATATTTTTGGTTTTCAAAAATTTTATTGCATTTCTGAAAAATCTCCATAAATTTGAGAGATGTCCGCTATTATGTATCACTATTCCCTCCATCTAACAGCACCATCCACTTTTCCCGCCGACAGCGCCACTTCTGCTTCCCTCTCTGCCAGTAGCTGTTTTATGAAACTCATTTTCAATGATCCTTTTAGAAAATTCAAAATAAATAGATGGGGTTTCCTATTCAGGAACCCTAATTTGTAAACCAGAAGGGAGGGTGACTATAAAGAGCATTCTGGAGGACCCACCTCATCCATGCATTACATTGAATTTAGTGAGAAACGTGTAATACTTCATTTTACCTGTGGTGGTGCTCTAGAGAAATTGAATACTTGCTGATGGGTTTTCCTCATACTTGGTCACTAAGGAGTCCCCAAAGTAGGAATGATCAGTTTATGGATAGGGGAAAGGGATTGTCCACAGTCTGTCAAATTTTATGTGAGAAGCCATTACAGGGTATTATAGCCGAATCCCCATAACAGATGGAATGTTCTCAGAAGCCGAACGTTTGTTCTGATTTAATACAAAAACCTGAGCGTATGAATAACGATGATAAAAAGTACTTCTACTAATATTCACGTTGTTTGGCCCCTGTCTATAGATCAGATCATGTTAAATTATTCTATGTAACATAAAAGTACATAAAATGATCTAGTGCTTTTGTTGAATCTGCTTAAAGTGAATCTGTCAGATCTTTGATCTGACAGCAGCATTGAAAAGAGGAGAAGATGCTGAACTCGGGAATATATAATTTTCTATGGTTTGATTTACTATTTTGAGGTAAAAAGCTGTCTAAATGCTGCTTGCTCTGAGCCTGTGAGTCCTGCTGTCACTGTAGTGTGTGGGCGGAGTCAACAAGACTCACAGGCTCAGGTCAGGCAGCATTTAGACAGCTTTGTACCTCAAAATAGTAAATTAAACCATAGAAAGTGATATATTCCCGAGTTCAGCGTTTTCTCCTCTATTTGATGCTGCCCTCAGACAGGAGATCTGACAGATTCCCTTTAAGAGGGTCCAGATTAGACCACTTGGGTTGGCTTTATTGAAGAGTTTTAACCCCCTCCCCCTTTAATGGTAGCTGTAGCGCAATAACATGCAGAGGCCTACCTTAGAGGGAACACTTTGTTAATTTAAAAAAATAAATAAAAAAAACAACAAATAAAAACAGGAAAACCTTTTTGAAGTGATCACAAACAAGCAATCAATGTCACAGTACAGAGTGCACTGTACATCTAACTACAGGGATAATTCCGGTAATCACATCTAGAATGTACAGCAGGATACGGTAGTCACTTGATTCTCTGCACTGTATCAGTACACCTGTTATATCTGCATACAAACATCCGGGGTCCACCCGTCTTCATCAGTACGAGGGTGCTTGGTATCCCTTGGGGCTGATGTCTGCATTCTCGGTGAAAGGAGGACTTTGATAGGTTTCTGTACTTTCAATACCGCTGCCGGGGGGGTAGCCTGGGTATCCCGCGTTGGGTCCGGGGGCGAACTGGTCCGTGGCAAACAGGGACATATCGGTTCCTAGGCGGAATCTCTGGAAGGCTTTCAGAGCCATAGCAGCCTGGGTGAGAGGGTATGTTAAAGGGTTAATAATAGGTTAAAAAGCAGAAGAGGGTTCACAAAGTCAGTGACAACGGATGGGTCAACAGGTTGTTAATAGGCTGGACAACATAGGAAAATATTCATACATCTCCTTGAAAAACAATGGTGCATTTAAAGGGATGGTGGCCATTTTGAAATATTTAGAACCTTTTTTTTTTTTGCTAATTTAAAAAGTATTTGCAACCTTGTATTAGTAAATAAGGTTTATCTCCTTCCGCCATTACTGTCCACATGGCCATTGGTAATACGTCTTGGGATACATCCTACACGGGTGCGTACATACCAGGTTAACTTATACAGAAGCCAAGCCCCAATGGGATAATAAATAGATGTTATAGATGTTGCTCACAGTTCTGTTGCTTCCCTTTCAAAATCAATGCGTTCCTCCTAAACAGAAGGATCCAATAGATATTGTTAGCAAATACGGCCTTTCCCTACAATATCCCTATTAACAAACTCTGAAAAGATTATGCGTTGTCATCGCTCCGAAAAGGGCGGCCCCACTCCAAGTGCCTATCCCTTAAATAACGCTGGTATCCCCCTATTTCAGGTCCAAGAGGCTACCAGGTTCTTATTAAAAAATAAACAATAGCTTCCCGCATCAAGTGGTAATTCCCAAAGCGTTTCACCTACCGTATATGATGAGGTTCATTAGGGGAAAAAAACACTGATGCTTAAAATAGTCAAATAGACCAATGAACCAGGAGAAGGTACGTCATGATGCTCAGGCATTATCTAATCATACAAAAGTCCACCCTTAAATAGACACCCTAAACAGTCGGCCCCCTAACTTTCCCTCCCTCAATTTCACAACCAATGGGTTTACTTTATGGTTGTGAAGATGAGGGAAGGACAGTTAGGGGGCCGACTGTTTAGGGTGACTATTTAAGGGCGGACTTTTGAATGATAATGCCTGAGCATCATGGCGAACCTTCTCCTGGGTCATTGGTCTATTTTTTTTTTTTTTTTTAAACAAATTTTATTGCATTTTCAAACATTTAAACAATAAACACATATCTCTGACATGTAATAGTGGTCATATCATACATTTGCATAATCTCCGATTGGTCTATTTTAAGCATCATTGTTTTTTTCCCCTAATGAACCTCATCATATACGGTAGGTGAAACGCTTTGGTAATCACTTGATGCGGGAAGCTATTGTTTATTTTTTAATAAGAACCTGGTAGCATCTTGGACCTGAAATAGGGGGATACCAGCGTTATTTAAGGGATAGGCACTTGGAGTTGGGCCGCCCTTCTCGGGGCGATGACACCACAGAATCTTTTCAGGCTTTTTTAATAGGGATATTGTAGGGAAAGGCTGTATTTGCTAACCCTATCTATTTGATCTGTTTAGGAGGAACTCATTGATTTTGAAAGGGAAAAAACATAACTTTTGTATGATTAGATAATGCCTGAGCAGTATGGTGAACCTTCTCCTGGGTCATTGATCTATTTGATTATTTGAAGCATCAGTGTTTTTTCTCCCGATAAAGCTCATCATACGGGTGAAACGCTTTGGGATTTACCACTTGATGTGGGAACCTATTAAAAAATAAACAGTAAGAACCTGGTAACATTTGGTACCTGAAATAGGGGGAAACCAGGGTTATTTAATGGATAGACACCTGGAGTAGGGCCACCCTTTTCGGGGCGATGACACCACAGAATCTTTTCAGGCTTTGTTAATAGGGATATTGTAGGAAAAGGCTGTATTTGCTAACCCTATCTAGTGGATCTTTCTGTTTAGGAGGAACATAACCTTGAGTAACATCAATGGCATCTATTTATTATCCCTGTTGATTTACCCTTTGAGCATGCCCTATGTCTATTTTTGTGATTCTTGTTATGGGTATTTCTTTGAAAAATGTTTTAAATGGTTTAATACAGTGTATTGTTTTATAGTGGGTTTTTTCTCTCAGAGACAGTGGGGGGGCCGACTGTGACAGTCTAACCCAATGGCCCATATACACCTGGACATGGCCCTGTCTCTCTGGGTTCCATGTCATAGAGGTATAGGACGTATCCCTGAGATATTGTTAAAGGTGGTCTAGCCCACCACCGATTGTCTATATAATAGTGTTGCTGAAATGGGTCCCTCTCTGGTTCAGCAAAGGCTCAAATTAACTTGTGAAAAAAATTTAGATTCGGAAAGTCCCAAAACCTGTCTCTATTAGGAACCCTAACCCTAAATCAGGGCATAACATCCAGTCCAGCATCCTTTTGAACATCCCTTCAGGTTACCATTACCTTGGGCCTATGTTGAAGTAACCAATCCTGAGGTTGGACGAGTCGATGGATCAGAAGTTGGGTTGATCTCTAACAAGAAGCTTAATGGCAAATTCCCAACACGTGTTTGACCCCTGAATTGCCCAATACATTTAGTAGATCAATTATAATTTGGATTTAAACAGTCCTCCTCATGCTGCTGTTCACATTGTGACATTGTGAGACCAAGGCAACACCTTACAATTGATCAACAGTACCTTGTCATTGCCAGGCTTCGAGCAGGAGGCTCTCAGACGGAAGTGGCCACTGAGTTTAGCGTGTCACAGAGTGTCATCAGCAGGTTGTGTCAGAGATACAGAGAGACTGGAGGAGTCACAGAAACAAGTGGACGTCCTTTGGCTCCATCACACACTGATGACCGCTTCATTGTAACCAATGCCCTGCGGAGCCGGATGATGAATGCCAAACAGCTCCAGGCACGTTTAAGGAAGGTGAGAGGCACCAAGTGTCACGTCAGACCATTTGTTACCATTTACATCAGTGTGGTCTGCGTGCTAGACAACCGGCAAGGGTACCGGACCACACCACCAGGCACAGGCATCATCTTGCATGGGCGGGAGCATCTACGCTGGACGAGGGACCAGTGCTCCTCAGCGCTGTTCAGTGATGAAAGTCGATTCACTCTGAGCAGAAATGATGGCGCCAATAATGTTGAAGACGTCATGGATAGCGCTGTGCATCAGCCGGGTCAGGCATCCTTGCTGGCGGTTTAGCACACAGACCACGCTGATGTAACGGGTTACGAATGGTCTAATGTAACACTTGGTGCCTCTCACCTCCCTTAAATGTGTCTGGAATCGTGCAGCATTCATTATCCGGTTCCACAGGGTATTGGTTACAATAAAGCTTTCATCAGTGTGTGATGGAGCCAAAGTATGTCCACTTCTTTGCCTTTCTGCGACTCTTTCAGTCTCTCTGTATCTCTGATACAACCTGCTGATGACTCTCTGTGACACTCTACGCTCAGTGGCCACTTCCGTCTGAGAGCATCCTGCTCAAAGCCTGGCAATGGCGAGGTCCTGTTGTCTTGGTCTCATGAAGCTCAGTGGCCACTTCCGTCTGAGAGCATCCTGCTCAAAGCCTGGCAATGGCGAGGTCCTGTTGTCTTGGTCTCATGAAGCTCAGTGGCCACTTCCGTCTGAGAGCATCCTGCTCAAAGCCTGGCAATGGCGAGGTCCTGTTGTCTTGGTCTCATGAAGCTCAGTGGACACTTCCGTCTGAGAGCTTCCTGCTTGAAAGCTCGTGATAGCGAGGTAGCCCTGATCAATTGAAAGGTATTGTCTTGGTCTTATAATGTCACAATGTGAACAGCAGGATGAGGAGGACAGTTTAGATCCCAATCCAAATTGATCCCCTAAATTTATTGGACGATTCAGAACATCTGTTGGGAATCTGGCCATTAAGCTCCTTGTTCGAGATCAGCAAGCTGAACATTTAGGGTATGTTCGCACGGCTTAAAGTGTATTTGGGCGCGCATTTCGCAGCGTATTGCGATTTATACGCGCCGAAATGCGTGCCACAATTACAGTAATACATTACATGGAAATCCCTAAAGAAGCATTTATGCGATCTATCAAACATGAAAAAAACTTTGAGATTCTTAGTTCACATGTTTTTGATCAAAAAATGCTTAAGCCACCCACGAACTTACAACGTGATCTCAGGTCGGGTGGTCCTACACTATCTTTACCTCTCAATAGAGCCAAATCCAGGCCTCTCACTGGGTCAACCGACCTCCATTATCCAGAGAGAAAAATAAAAAAGCACATCAACCCTGCAAGCTGCACTTATATAACAGGCTGTGAAAAGTGGGCGGGTGCACAAAAAAACATTTCTGAAAAAACACACTGTGAACCTGGGTGCCACCGGCAGGGTTGCGGCACATAAATATACACACGCACACCATTACCATTATTTTTCTCTCTGGATAATGGAGGTCGGTGGACCCAGTGAGAGGCCTGAATTTGGCTCTTTTGAGAGGTAAAGAGAAAGTAGGACCACCCGGCCTTGAGATCACGTTGTAAGTTTGTGGGTGGCTTAAGCATTTTTTGATCAAAAACATGTGAACTAAGAATCTCAAAGTTTTTTTCACAATTACAGTAATTCACAGCTTTCATCGTACACTTATGGAGAGAATTGACATGTGAATTGTTCGTGGCGCTTATGCGCTGCTGACAATGCATGTCAATGGAGCCGGCCCCCCCGTGCTTTGGAAGTACGCGCGACTTCCAAAGCACACAGCGTATTGCGGCGCGTACTGTACGCGCCGCTATTACACCGTGTGAACATACGCTTAGGTTGACGGTGACAGTAAAACATTTTGGTGTTTTTTGCTGAAAATCAATATTAGGCCAATCCAAAGCACTCGGTTTTGAGTCAAATTTGACTTTGATCTGAATCTGAAGCGTAACACTACCATAGACAATCCAACCCCTTTGGCACAGTGCAGAGACTTCTGCTCCACAATATTCTCCGTGCACTGTAATTGATAAGACTGGAAGGTGAAAGCTCTGAGCAGTACCAAAGGGACAGATTCAATTTTTCTATAATCCTGTAAATCAATGGTGGCCCCAGATTACAGACTTCCACAACGTCATCTCCTCACGTGCGCCGATGATCTACCCCGTCACTTTTGATGGGTTTTTCCTGTATATTTTGGAGTGTGAGTTGTTAGTCTGGGTTATGGACAGAAGCTACCGGCGACACAGAACGGAGAGGGGAATACGAGGAGGGGATCAGGGAGGGGAGGTAATCCTCTGCTCCTCTTCACCAAAGGCTAAATGCTTAAATTTGTCCATGGCACAAAGAGATAAGAAAGCCTGGAATAGGAAAACAGGATTAAACATGAAGGTGAGAAAGAACCAAAAATTCCTATAATCCAAAAAGTCGGATAATTCGGTGGGGATACGGCATAATTTGTAATTCAATCAAAACATTAAGGAAATGTGCAGAGAGCTGTTATCTCTTCCATTCCCCTCTGTTTTACACAATGCATTACCCAGCAAGGGACGACCGTAATAGTGAAGATTGGAGTACCGTATTTTTCGGACTTTAAGACGCACCGGGCCGTAAGACGCACCTACCGTATTTCTCGGACTTTAAGACGTACCACCATTTTCCTCCCAAATTTAGGGGGAAAAAAGTGCGTCTTATAGTCCGAAAAATACGGTAAATGATGTGGAATAAAACATGAAGGGGAAGGTCCTGATCATCTGACGCCAGCGCCTCATGGTGCTCACCGCTATAACAAACCAATAAACCGTCAACAGACGTGGTATCTGGTATTACAGCTCAGCTTCACTGAAGCAAATAAGATGGAGCTGCAATACCACACACTGCCTGGTGTAAAGGTGGGGCGCTGTTTTCCTAACTATGTACATCCCCTTTAAGACTTTTAACAAATGCGGATCTTAAAGGGGGAAAAGTTCAATGACCCTGCCATCTTGTCTTCACTAAACATGGCTACAGGTAGAAGTCCATCAGGTATTGGTGCTTTACTTTCTAACCTAAGGTGAAGTAGTGACCTCTGGGCACAGATACTGTAGAATCGTGGAAGAGGACGGCTCTAATTGGCAGGATTTTGTGGGTCCTGCATGGCGGTAATATTTAAGTAGACCATTGTGTACAGTACTGAATGACACTTTTGTTGTGCACCATATGGTTATATCCCTGCACTTTGTGGTATACACTATACAGCACTACATAGCACCACAATTTTTCTAATGTATGGTGGTATTATTCACTTACTATATAATAATCAATAACTTCATAGTGCATAATATAGCATGTCACTATTATTTTGCTACTGTAGTGTGATATTTATTTACTTAATGTGTAACGCACTATATGGCGCTATTACTATAGTTTGATACGATATGGAGAAATGTATTCACTTTATGATATATGTCACTATTTTGGTGCCTTAAAGGGGTTTTGCCACGATCACATTTCATACCTCCTGCATCCAGCTCTTTGTGCTCTGTGTGCTCAGAAGGGGGCGTGTGTGATTTGTTTGAATTGCATATCATGTGACCCAGCAGGATGACATCACTAGGCCTTTCCTCTCTGTAGTCAAAGAAAGGTCTGTTTATGTAAAGCATTGTGAGTAGCTGAGAGGTAAAGTTTTTGCCTCACAGCACAAGGGTCCTCAGTTCAAATCCCTGCAGGAACCAAGCCTGTGGATTGTATCTCTCTTTATCAATGCACAGACCTGAGTGAGGTTTCTTTTTTATTTATTTGCACTGTTTGACTAATTAGTAAGGAGGACAGAGGACAGGAGTAGAATGACAGCACCTGGGGTTTGAACACTCAGTAGCTGCCTGAGAGGAGAGGTGATGTCTGAGCATGTGCGACCCGGACTGAGGAGCTCTCAGCCCTGGTCGTATCCCCTGGAGATGAGCTGTAAACAATGGATCACTAAAGGAGCCGCTAAAACAAAAACGGTGCAGAATTTTAAATAATGATGAATGGTGAAAATGTTTATTATTTAGTTTGCAAGTTTCCCACGTCAATTTTACTTTGTGGCAAAACCCCTTCAAAATTTGGAATAGTTTTCGAATATGTTTGGGGCGCTGATTCTGAAAATGATGCCCGTTTTCCCCTATCGGCTCTAGTTTTGGAAATCCGGCATTGCCACCTTCCCAAGTATCTGCTGCTGAAAGTAGTGGTCACTCCATATTGTACTAAAGAAATTTTGGAAATTCAAGTCAATTAATTATATTAATGTCCTGTTGTAACAGCAATGGAGAAGTGGATCCTCTGAAGCGGTGGTATAAGCCACACCAAGGAGCGGAGTCTAAGTAGGTCCCGGTGTTCATCAGAGCCCGCCGCTTGGGCTTGCTGTGGGGGGAGTCCTACCAGGTAGCTACCCCTGACGCGACTTGCTTGCAGTGGTGGCTGAGGTGCAGCGAAGTACAGAATCGTAAGGAAAACTTGTGGATGGGGACAGGCAGGAAGGTCAGGGCAGGCGGCAACGGTTCATGGTCAAGGGATGGAGGCAAATGGTACAGTACACGGTAAACTAGAAAACAACTTGGAAACGCCTGAACAGGAAGTGGGAGTCTGAAGCTGTTCAATCGCCCACAGCCTGAACAAGAAGTGGGAGCCTGAAGCTTGTAGAACCGCCCACAGCCTGAACAGGAAGTGAGAGCCTGGAGCTGTAGAACCACTCCCAGCCTTAACAAGAAGTGGAAGCCCAAAGCTGTAGAACCACCCACCGCCTGAACAGGAAGTTGGAGCCTGAAGCTGTAGAACCGCCCACACCTGAACAGGAAGTGAGAGCCTGGAGCTGTAGAACCACTCCCAGCCTTAACAAGAAGTGGAAGCCCAAAGCTGTATAACCTCCCACCGCCTGAACAGGAAGTGGGAGCCTGGATCTGTAGAACCGCCCACAACCTTAACAGGAAGTGGGAGCCTGAAGCTGTAGAACCACCACAGCCTGAACAGGAAGTGGCAGCCTGAAGCTGTAGAACCGCCCACAGCCTGAACAGGAAGTGGGAGCCTGAAGCTGGCTGTGGCTCTGTAAACCAACAAGGGAAGAAAACCCCTTTAAGTGCTATATAAAGCTCCTCCCTATCCTTTCTTCTAAAAAAATAGGAGAGGGCCCCACATTTACTGCTGTGCCCAGAAGCCCCCCTTCAGGCTTGATCCTGCCCTGACCCTTCACTCCATGTAGGTCCCAGACCTGTACACTGGTATATAGATATAAAGCTGAATATAGCATAAGTACCAATGACGAGATGCTCACCCAGGAGATAATGGAGAAGAAGGAGAAGGCAATGGCGGCTCTTGCAGCATCGGCAGCTTGGTCTACCCCGGGTGATTTTGGCGTCCTTTCCCATTGGTTGGCCAGGAAGCAGAAGCACACAAACCAGAGGAAGGACCACAGCCCTGGGCCAAGCACATGAGAAAGACGTAAGTAAAGTGGTTATTACATTGCAAAAAGTTTATAGCAGGGTTAGAAAAACATGGCTCCTTTCTTCCATAAACAGTGCCACACCTGTCTACAGGTTGTGAATGGAATTGCAGCTCAGCTCCAATCATTGAGTAGCAATACCAGACAAGATCATGGACAGGTTTGGTGCTATTTCCTGAAGAAGAACGAGGTCATGACTGTTTAAAACTGGAAGAGCCCTTAAAAGGACGACTCTAGCTGAACCTGTGTTGTGCCCAATGCTGGGCCTGAGGGGCCGGAGCATGATACAAGGGTTCAAGTATGAAAACAAACTCTAGGGAAGAGAGCTAGGTCTCTGGTGCCACCTAATGGAAGTAGCGTCCCTTCAGTCACGTCTAACCCATCAATGGGGTGTTTCCATTACAGACTTTGATGGTGTATTGATAGGATATGTCATAGTCGCATAGGTGCAGATTCCACCTCTGGCACACGCATCTATCTCAGAATAGAGAGCCGATCACGCTTTGCAAGACTCTCTATTCGGTTTCTTGGGAGCTTTCCCAGTTCAGGGAGCCCGCCCCGGGGGTTTCTCATTCTGTTCTATGGGAGTTCCCAGTACGGGGGGGAAGCGCTGTTTCTCCATTCTGTTCAAATGGGAGTTCCCATACAGGGGAGCGCTGTGTTCTCCATTCTGTTCTATGGGAGTTCCAGTACGGGGGAAAGCGTGTGTTCTCCATTCTGTTCTATGGGAGTTCCCAGTACAGGGAAGCGCTGTGTTCTCCATTCGTTCTATGGAGTTCCCAGTGCAGGGAGCGTTGTGTTTCTCATTCTTTCTTAGTTCCCAGTACAGGGGAGCGCTGTTTTTCTCCCATTCTGTTCTATGGGAGTTCCCAGTACAGGGGAGCCTTTTGTTCTCTCCATTTGTTCTATGGGAGTTCCCAGTACAGGGAGAGCGTTTGTGGTTTCTCCATTCTGTTCTATGGGGGTTCCCAGTACAGGGAGCCGTGTTTCTCCATTCTGTTCTATGGGAGTTCCCAGTACGGGGAGAGCGCTGTTTCTCCATTCTGTTTCTATGGGAGTTCCAGTACAGGGAGCCGGGTGTTTCTCCATTCTGTTCTAGGGGAGTTCCCTCAGGGAGCGCTGTTTCTCCCATTCTTTTTCTATGGAGTTCAAGTACAGGGAGCGCTGTGTTCTCCCAATCTGTTCTATGGAAGTTCGCAGTACAGGGGAGCGCTGTTTCTCCAATTCTGTTCTATGGGAGTTCCAGTACAGGAGAGCGCTGTATTCTCCATTCTGTTTTAGGGGAGTTCCCAGTACAGGGAGCGCTGTTTCTCCATTCTGTTCTATGGGAGTTCTCCAGTACAGGGGAGCGCGTATTCTCCTCTTTATGGATTTCCAGTACAGGGAGGCTGTTTTCTCCATTCTGTTCTATGGGAGTTCCCAGTACAGGGGAGCCCTTGTGTTCTCCTTCGTTCTTATGGCAGTTCCCATTTAAACAGAGGGAGTGCTGTGTTTCCATTCTGTTCTAGGGGGTTTCCATACGGGGGAGCACTGTGTTCTCTCCATTCAGAGCAGAATAGAGAGTTGTACAGGGGCCATTCTCGAGATAGGTGCATTGATGGCATTTTCTATTGATATGCCATCAAAGTCTATGATGGGAACACCCCTCTAAGTCGGATGTGAAGGGACGCTACATCCAGTAGGTGGCAAAAGGGATCTAGCTCTCTTCCCTAGAGCTTATTTGCATACTGTATTTTCCCAAGAAGCATTGCATGGCCTACAAGTCTCCCTACACCTTAAAGGGGTTTTCTCACTACAAGGATTTCTGTTTTTTATGTTAAAGATCTTGCAAAAACAAGTCACTTTGCAATATGTGTCCATTAACCGTGTCCTACTATTCCCAGATATCCCCCTTGTATGGGCTGCATCAGCTCCTCAAGTTCTATAGCTCAGACCCGTTTTATTCCTCCTGATAAGGGTGCAGCATGGTTGCTTAGTACAGACCTGTTTGATCTATCCTGATAGGCTGCCAGCACTGGTTGCTATAGCTACAGACCTGGCTTCTACTGCAGGCTAGTAGAAGCCAGTAAACAAGCCCCTGAATTAAAAGTGGAACCAAGAAAACAGGACTAAGGTGAGATGACTCAACGTAATGAGACAACCCCTTTAAAGAAAAACTTTCCCCCCCAGAACCAGGCTTCAAAGAACCACAGAGGGAATACTTATGTCAGAGTTTGCACTAGGCACAACACAGTCTCTCACTTTTGCCCGGAGTGTTCTTTTAAGTTGTAACCCTTATATGATTTACTGTATAAATCTGATGAATATATACTGTTATAAAAAGCATAATGTGACTACAGGTTTCACTTCATCGTTTATAGAAGAGGAAATGTCATTGTATTAAAACCACAAGTTTTTGGGTAATTTTTGTAAAGTCTATAGAAAGAGGAAGAACCCCGAGCTGCAGGGATGGGGGGGGGGGGGGGGGGGGATGCAGTAAAGTGTGACTCCGGGGCTTGTCGTATCGAGGCTCTATGTAATATATTAGAAAATTATTCATCTGCAATGATCATAGGGCAGCCGTCTCCAGCCTGTAGCTCTACAGCCTCCATAGTCGGCATAGTGGTATGCTTGGCTTATTAAATGGGTGTTCCCATCTCACACATTGGTGGCATTTCGACAGTATATGCCATAAATGTCTGATAGATGTGAGTCTCACCCTCGGGATGCAAAATAATCCTGAGAAAGAGCCCCTGAAAGCAGAACTGGGAAAAAATATGTTGGTGCCCTAGGAAATAAGGCACATAGCGCCCCCTTCCAATACAAAGTTTATCCTACTTTATACCTCCTTGCGCCTGGGATGAAGTGGTGCCCAGGCGCTCGCCAACCTTTGTCTTTCCGTCAACCCGGCCCTGCCTGAAAATGTTTGTACAGAATGGGGAGGAGGTTGCGCATGCGCGGTGCTGTATTGGAGTTCCGAGTGCAGCCAAATGGTGCGTACTCCTATTGAAATGAATGGGGAATGTGGCGCAAGCGCAACCTCCTTTCTGACTTCTGGGGACCCTTCCTCAAAATTGGTGTGGATAAGAACGACAGGTTGGCTGTGTTGTTACATTTGGTGACCCAAACACTGAACCTATTGACATGGTCACCTACCCGGCATAGTCGTTCTCCAGCTTAGTTGCACTGAATTGAATAATTGCAGCATGTTATGATCTGATGAAACCATGCAGCTGGTGCCTACGCCAGACCACGGGACCTATGTGATCCGAAGTAGGAATAAGGACACTAACACACGGTTCTATATCGTATGGCTCGTGTGGAACTACAACACCTAGCATGCCCTGAGAACCTTCAACATTCCTCAACCTGTGGCTCCCCAGCTGTTGTAAAACTACAACTCCCACCATGCTCTAGAAACCATTAGCATCCAACCTGTAGCTCTCCAGCTGTAGTGAAAGTAACTAAAACTCTCAGCATGCCGAGAACCTTCACCATTCCCCAACCTGTAGCTGCGCTAAAACTACAACTCGCTTCCCTAGCCTACATTCCCACTGTAGTTCACTGTAATACAACTCCAACATTCTGAGAACCTCACCACCCAACCTAGCTTAGCTGCGCTAAAACTACAACTCCCAGCATTCCCTGAGAACCTTCACATCCCCAACTGTAGCTCTCTAGTTGCTGTAAAAGTACAACTCCCAACATTTCCTGAGAACCTTCACCATTCCCCAACCTGTACGCGTACTCACTAATAAAATCAGCCCATTCCCAACTGACTTAGGCTGTAAAACTACAACTCCCAGCATTCCCTGAGAACCTTCAGCATCCCCCAACTGTAGCTCTTTAGTTGCTGTAAAAATACAACTCCCAGCAGTCCCCGAGAACCTTCACCATTCCCCAACCTGTAGCTGCGATAAAACTACAACTCCCAGCATTCCCTGAGAACCTTCACCATTCCCCAACCTGTAGCTGCGATAAAACTACAACTCCCAGCATTCCCTGAGAACATTCACCATTCCCCAACCTGTAGCTGCTGTAGCTATTATTATTATTATGTATTTTAGAGCGCCATTGATACCAGGGCGCTGTACATTCAGGGGGTTACATACATTACATAAGTCTAAGAAGTACAATAGTGACAATCTGTGACTAACAACAGGTACAGAGGGAGAGAGGGCCCTGCCCGCGAGGGCTTAAAATCTACAAGGAAGGGGGAAGGAGACCGGAGGTGAGGGGCAGACATGTCTGTGGGGGGTGCAGGGGCAGCTGGGTTATGGTAGGTGATAGGCAATCCTGAAGAAATGGGTTTTCCGGTTGCTTTTGAAGCTGGTGAAAGTTGGGGAGAGTCTGATGTGTTGGGGCAGTGAGTTCCAGAGTGTGGGTGAAGCACGGGAGAAGTCTTGGAGATGGTTGTGGGAGGAGCTGATAAGGGGAGAGCAGAGGAGAAGGTCCTGTGAGGAGCGGAGATTGCGTGGGGGGAGGTATCTGGAGATTAAGGCAAGATGTATGGAGGGGAGAGGTCTGGAGAGCCTTGTAGTCATGGTTAGTAGTTTTGAAATGAATTCCTGGGCAATGGGAACCAGTGAAGGATTGGCAGGGGGGAGAGGCAGAGGAGTAGCGAGGAGAGGGGTGGATCAGACGGGCAGCAGAGTTAAGGATGGATTGGAGGGGAGCGAGGGTGCTAGCTGGGAGGCCACTGAGAAGGATGTTGCAGTAGTCTAGGCGGAATGCTAGACTACTGGGTAGCTGCTGTAAAACTACAACTCCCAGCATTCCCTGAGAACCTTCAGCATTCCCCAATCTGTAGCTGTCTAGCTGTTGTAAAACTACAACTCCCACCATGAACTGGAAACCTTTAGCATCCACCAACCTGTAGCTCTCCAGCTGTAGTGAAAGTAACTACAACTCCCACAATGCCCTTAGAAACTTCAAAACTCCCAAACCTGTAACTCTCCAACTGTTGTGATACTACAACTCCCAACATATCGACACATTCACTAAATTCATTCCAGCACCAGCACCTTGGGCAGGTGGGCACTGTTATATACCCTCTGATTTTTACAGATGCCCATTTAAAGGGGGCCTCTGCACATAGTAGGCAGCCAGGTATTTGAACTAGGGTGATTATAGAAGTTAGGGGACCTCTTAGCTAAGGAGGACCTCATGACTTTTCCATGCTAGCACTGTAGGGTCAGTGGAGAGGGGATCCCATTGATAGGGCACAGCCGACCTAGCTTGGGCCCCTCTCTCCTCAGGGGTCCCATGGATCTCTAGTTTTGGCCCTGACCTTGCTGGTAAATCTTCCACAAGCGGCTGCGGGGTCCGGGATGTGATTACTATTAACCCTTTGTAGCAGACGCGTTTGTGTTAAGCTATTAGGAAAACAATGTGTAATTACAGCATATGGCGGTAAACTGCGAGGGACGGGGGCGCAGACACAGCCGCCAATTGAGGGGAGTCACAGAAATTCCATCTTCTGGTAACACTGGCACTAAATGTATATTATTATAGCCAGGAAATAGGTAATTATTCTATCTCGCTTCAAATGGGGATTGTTATCCGGGTCCACAGAAAAGAGTGCGGAAATGAGGCAAGTGGAGGGGACAATCCATCATTTTACATAGGACTGCAGGTAACTACAAGAGGTTATACTCATTCAGGAACAATAAAGGATAAGCTCAGCTGTAATTATGTTGGGCCATGAACATCGACCTGGAGCCGACCCATGACCCTGCAGCAGACGACATGATGACATCATACATGATGCGCTGATGTCACAGCTTTGGTCATGTGGCATTTGGCACAATGTTCACCAAGTAGTTGGTTGTGCCTGTAACTTTTCAGATTGTCCAGCTGTTATGTACATTGCTATGGCTATTGCAGGGGGACTATGTGTGGTAGCTGGCACTGTTATAGAGATACTGTAAGTTGTACTGTGATGGTACTGTTATAGAGATACTGGGGGCTGTACTGTTATAGAAGTCCTGTGGATGGCACCGTTGTAGAGATACTGTGGCTTGTACTGTGATGGCAGTCTTGGGGCTGGCACAGTTATAGAGATATCGTGGGGTGTACTACAATGGCAGTCCTGTGGATGGCACCGTTGTAGAGATACTGTGGCTTGTACTGTGATGGCAGTCCTGTGGATGACCCCAGGCTTGGACAGGCCACCAAGTGAACAGAGGACGCCCCCAGTAGGCCTCTGGGTTTGGTGAGCTGTTGGACATGACCGACCTGTAGCTGATTTTCAAGGAAAAAGTCAGACAAATAGAGGGAGAAAGTCATGTATCGTAGCTGTAGCGTGGGCCCCAAGAATCTACTCCACTGGTGGGCCCCAAGAATTAACTCCACTGGTGGGCCCCAAGAATCATCTCCATTGGTGGGCCCCAAGAATCATCTCCACTGGTGGGCCTCAAGAATCAACTCCACTGGTGGGCCTCAAAAAATCATTTTCCACTGGTGGGCCTCAAAATCAACTCCACTGGTGGGGCTCAAGAATCATCTCCATTGGTGTGGCCCCAAGAATCAACTCCCCTGGGGGGTCCCCAAGAATCATATCCACTGGTGGTCCTCAAGAATCAACTCCACTGGTGGGCCCCAAGCATCAACTCCACTGGTGGGCCCCAAGAATCAACTCCACTGGTGGGCCCCAAGAATCAACTCCACTGGTGGCCCCAAGAATCAACTCCACTGGTGGGCCTCAAGAATCATCTCCACTGGTGGGCCTCAAGAATCAACTCCACTGGTGGACCCCAAGAATCAACTCCACTGGTGGGCCTCAAGAATGAACTCCACTGGTGGCCCCAAGAATTAACTCCACTGGTGGCCTCAAGAATCAACTCCACTGGTGGCCTCAGAATCAACTCCACAGGTGGGGCCCCCAGAAAAAAAACCACAGGTGGGGCCCCAAAATCAAAACCACTGGTGGGCCCCAAGAATCAACTCCACTGGTGGGCCCCAAGAATCAACTCCACTGGTGGCCCCAAGAATCAACTCCACGGTGGGCCCCAAGAATCAACGCCACTGGTGGGCCCCAAAAATCAACTCCACTGGTGGCCCCAAGAAAACAAACTCCACTTGGGGGCCCCCAAAAATCCAACTCCACTGGTGGCCTCAAGAATCAACTCCACTGGTGGCCTCAAGAATCAACTCCCACTGGTGGCCTCAAAAATCAACTCCATGGTGGGCCCCCCGAATCAACGCCACTGTGGGCCCCAAGAATCAACTCCACTGGTGGCCCCAAGAATCAACTCCACTGGTGGGCCCATGAATCAACTCCACCGGTGGGGCCCCAAGTATCAACTCCACTGGTGGGGCCCCAAGTATCAACTCCACTGGTGGCCCCAAGAATCAACTCCACTGTTGGGCCCCAAGAATCAACTCCACTGATGGCCCCAAGAATCAACTCCACTGGTGGCCCCAAGAATCAACTCCACTGGTGGGCCCCAAGAATCATCTCCACTGATGGCCCCAAGATCCAGCTCTACTGGTTTCTCTGAGAATCAACTCCACTGGTGGATGGCACGGTTATAGAGATACTGTGGATTGTACTGTTGTGGCATTCCGTGGATGGCACTGGTGTAGAGATACTGTGGGTTATGCTGTTATGGCAGATGTGTGGATGGCATAGTTGTAGAGATACTGTGGGTTGTGCTGTTATGGCAGATGTGTGAGTCCTGCAGCTGGCACAGTTATAGAGATACTCTGGCTGGTAGTATTATAGAAGTCCTCTGTATTGTACTGCTATAGCACAGATAGCACAGTTATAGAGATACTAGGAAGTGGTCAGCTCACCGGTCATACACAAGGTAGGAGGAACTCTGCGGCAATGTCAGTGATTAGTTTTATCCACAGCTTGCAAGATACTTACAATGTCTGCAGACACTGTAGTGATATCCCAGCACCAACGCCCAGGGGGGCACAAGACTCGGGGTACACACCATCACAATGTACTAACCTGAGAATCCCATATCCAGCATGACCGCTCGCTTCCTGTCCTTAACGCTGCTGATTTGAGGAAAATTAATGTCCAGAATGATGAACAAGACGCAGGCGCAAAAGGCGATGAGTCCGACAGAGATGGCGTAGTTACAGGCGCCCTCATTTCTGTTGAAGACACAGTGCAGCTCCGGGCTCTCAATGTTTATATATCCCTCATTTATGATGGAGCCAAAGACCACGATGGAGAACACCTGAAACAGGGAGCAGTGTCTGGTTAGTAGGAGCCACATGCTGAGCCCAAATAACAGCAGTCTGAATGTGTCATCTGGAGCCCCTATAACACATCGAATGGTCAAAATTTGGAGCCCCCCATACAGCCATCTGGTGTGTAGTCCCCGGAGCCCCCTATAACAGCATCTGGTTTGTAATTTTGGAGCCCCCTATAACAGCATTGGCTGTGTAGTCGGACCCCCTATAACAGCAGTCTGGCTGTTAGTCGGACCCCAAACAGCAGTC
>JAODAL010031780.1:0-47948 GCA_025379985.1 Phyllomedusa bahiana
CTTGTTGGCCCCTTTTTTGCCTCACTCTGGGGGTCCACCACCCCAAACCATCTCGATTGGGTTCAAGTCTGGTAACTGTGGAGGCCAGGAAATCTGGCGTAGCAGCCCATCACTCTCCTTCTTGGTCAAATAGCCCTTACACAGTCTGGAGGTGTGTTTGGGGTCATTGTCCTGTTGAAAAATAAATGATGGTCCAACTAAAAGCAAACCGGATGAAATAGCATGCCACTGCAAGATGCTGTGGTAACCATGCTGGTTCAGTATTCCTTCAATTTTGAATAAATCCCCAACAGTGTCACCAGCAAAGCACCCCCCACACCATCACACCTCCTACCCTATGCTTCACGGTGGGAACCAGGCATGTAGGGTCCATTCATTCACCGTTTCTGCGTCACACAAAGACACAGTGGTTGGAACCAAAGATCTCAAATTTGGACTCATCAGACCAAAGCACAGATTTCCACTGGACTAATGTCCATTCCTTGTGTTCTTTAGCCCAAACAAGTCTCTTCTGCTTGTTGCCTGTCCTTAGCAGTGGTTTCCTAGCAGCTATTTTACCATGAAGGCCTGCTGCACACCGTCTCCTCTTAACAGTTGTTGTAGAGATGTGTCTGCTGCTAGAACTCTGTGTGGAATTGACCTGGTCTCTAATCCAAGCTGCTGTTAACCTGCGATTTCTGAGGCTGGTGACTCGGATGAATTTATCCTCTGCAGCAGAGGTGACTCTTGGTCTTCCTTTCCTGGGGCGGTCCCCATGTGAGCCAGTTTCTTTGAAGCACTTGATGGTTTTTGCCACTGCAATTGGGGACACTTTCAAAGTTTCCCCAATTTTTCGGACTGACTGACCTTCATTTCTTAAAGTAATGCTGGCCACTCGTTTTTCTTTACTCAGCTGCTTTTTTCTTGCCATAATAGAAATTCTAACAGTCCATTCAGTAGGACTATCAGCAGTGTATCCACCTGACTTCTGAACAACACAACTGATGGTCCCAACCCCATTTATAAGGCAAGAAATCCCACTTATTAAACCTGACAGTGCACACCTGTGAAGTGAAAACCACTACCTCTTGTAGTCATGAAAATACAGAAAACTGTTGGAATGAGAAGGGTGCCCAAACTTTTGGTCTGTACTGTATATATAATTATATATATATATATATATATATATATATATATATATATATATATATATATATATATATTTTCATAGTTTGTAAGGCCGAAAAAAGACAAGACGTCCATCCAGTTCAGCCTGTTGTGCTAAGGTCTTGATCCAGTTGATCCAGAGGAAGGCAAAAAACCCCAATGAGGTAGAAGGCAATTGTCCTCATTTAAGGGAAAAATTCCTTCCCGACTCCAATCTGGCAATCAGAAAAATCCCTGGATCAACAACCCTTCTCCAGAATCCTAGGCACTATAACTTGTTATATTATTACGCTCCAGAAATGCATCCAAACCCTTTTTGAACTTGGTTATTGAATTCACCATGACAAGTTCCTCTGGCAGAGAATTCCACAGTCTCACTGCTCTAACAGTAAAGAATCCCATTCTATGTTTATGTAGTAACTTTCGTTCCTCAAGATGTAGAGGATGCCCCCTTGTTCTGTATACAGCCCTGGGTATAAATAGATCTTGGGAGAGATCTCTATATTGACCTTTAATATATTTAAACATATTAATTATGTCCCCCCGAAGCCATCTTTTCTCTAAACTAAATAACCCCAATCTTGCTAATCTTTCTGGGTACTGTAGTCCACCCATTCCTTTTATTATTTTTGTTGCCGCCTTTGTACCTGTTCAAGCTCTACAATGTCTTTCCTGTGCACTGGTGCCCAAAACTGTACACAATATTCCATGTGTGGTCTAACCAGTGACTTGTATAGTAGGAATATAATGTTCTCATCATGTGCATCTATGCCCCTTCTAATGCACCCCATGATACTGTTTGTCTGGGCAGCTGCTGTCTGACACTGGCTGCTACAATTAAGTTCACTGTCCACCAGGATTCCCAAGTCCTTCTCCATGTCACTTTTACCCAGCATTTTTCCATTTAACATGTAGTCATGTAATGGATTTTTCCTCCCCAAGTGCATAACCTTGCATTTATCTGTATTAAACCTCATCTGCCATTTCCCTGCCCGGGCCTCCAACTTATCCAGATCTATTTGTAATAACACATTATCCTCTATTGTGTTGATTACTTTACAGAGCTTAGTGTCATCTGCAAAGATTGATATTCTAATGTGCAATCCATGTGTAAGATCATTAATGAAAATATTAAAGAGGATATGGACCAATACTGACCCTTTTGGTACCCCACTAGCAACAGGGATCCAGTCTGAGTATGCACCGTTAATCACCACCCTTTGTTTTCTATCACTGAGCCAGTTGCTTACCAACTTACACACATTTTCCCCCAGTCCAAGCATTCTCATTTTACTTACCAATCTTTTATGTGGCAACGTATCAAATGCTTTAGAAAAATCTAGATATATGACATCCAATGCCTCACTCCGATCCAGTCTAGCACTGACTTCCTCATAGAAGCTGATGAGATTAGTCTGACAGGACCGATCCTTCATAAACCCCTGCTGGAACGGCGTTAAACATATATATATATTTTTTTTTTTTTTCCAGCACTGCCTTAACCCTCTTGGGCATGGAATTTACTGGAGATTCATAGGTTGTCACTGGAATCTTTTTCCTTGCCTCCATGATGACATAACGGAGTTGGTGGATGTTAGAGGCCTTCCACTCCTCCACCTTTGAGGATGAACCACAGAGGCTCAATAGGGTTTATTTGGGGTTATGTTGGAATACTGCCCTGTGACCCAGTTTCTGAAGGGAGGGAATCAAGCTGTGCTTCAGTATGTTACAATGAACTCTAGTTCCCCACAACCGGCAGCACTTATGCAGCCCCAAACCATGACACTCCCACCACCATGCTTGACTGTAGGCAAGACACATTTGTCTTTGTACTCTTCACCTGGTTGTCGTTACACAATCTTGACACCATCTGAACCAAATAAATCTTGATCTCATTAGACCACAGGACATGGCTCCAGTCTTCATCAAACTGTTTGTGGGCTTTCTTGTACATAATTTTTAGAACAGGCTTTTTTTTTCTGGGACAACAGCCATGCAGACTAATTTGATGCAGTGTGCAGCGTATGTTCTGAGCAATGACAGGCTGACCTCTCACCCCATTAACCTCTGCAGCAATGCTAGCAGTACTCATACGGATATTTTGAAAAGACAGTCTTTGGATAGGACGCTAAGCACGTGCGCTCAACTTCTTTGGTTGACCATGGCAAGCCCTGTTCTGAATGGAATCTGTCTTATTAAACTGCTGTATGGTCTTAGCCACCATGCTGGAGCTCACTTTCAGGATGTTGGCAAACTTCTTATAGCCTAGGCCATGTTTATGTAGAACAACAATTATTTCCTTCACATCCTCAGAGAGTTCTTTGCCATGAGGTACCATGTTGAACTTCCAGTGAACATTATGAAAGAGTGTGAGAGCAATAACATCAAATTTAACACATCTGCTCCACATTCACACCTGAGAGCTTGTAACATTAAAGAGTAACATGACACCATGGAAGGAAAATAGCAAATTGGGCACAATTTGATCATTTTCTTTTAGGGGGTGTACTCATTTCTGTTGCCAGTGGTTTAGACATTGATGGCTGTGTTAAGTTATTTTGAGGGCACACAGAAATTTCACTGCTATACCAGCTGTACACTGACTACTTTACATTGTATCAAAGTGTCATATCTTCAGTGTTGTCCCATGAAAAGATAGAATAGAATATTTACAAAAAATGGGAGGCATGTACTCACTTTTGTGAGATATTGTATTTCCCAGCTTATGAAAAGCTGAGCTCAGGCATTGTCAAACAAAAAATGACCCTCTGGCGTGGAAAAATCAAACTTGTGAGTATATGTTTTTACAGAGTGAAACATTGCAAGTAATTTAGGTATTGCTTACACGTTTTCATCCACAATAAAAGCCAGCGCCCACTGCCCACTGGCAGGATACAAATTACAAAATGGCAAATATATATATAAAAGACCACTAGTTCCTACTGAGGTGGATTTTCTACATTTTTTATTGCCCTATAACCATATGAACTAATCTAATCTAAGATATGTTACTCTGGCAGAGAACATATTTCATTTTAACAGTAAAATAGTGTTTCCATCCCTGATATTAAAATCAGACACATGTAAATAGCACTCTAGCTTGTTAAACCTGCAAATTTTTAAGGTGTGTACACAGAAAAATAACGGATTTTTTTCAAAAAAAAAAAAAAAAAAAAGTGTGGGCACTCTTCACCAGCATAGCCGCAACCTACATCTTCTCATATTTAAAACAGATAATGACTACAATACTTTAATTTTATCTGCAATGATGGGTAATAACCATAGTTGCCAACTTTTGAAATCGATAAAGCAGAAGATTGTAGAGGGCGGCGCGCTCCGCACGCCGCGGCAAAGATTTGCATGGACACGCCCATCTTGTCGGTGTGCCACGCCCATTCAAAAAGCCACACCCACTCCACCTAACTGCATAACGGCTTTGGAAGAAAGCCAGGTAGATGCCCTTATAGCCAAGTAGTAGCCCCCCATAACCAGGTTAAGTTGCCCCCTCTGTAGCCAAGTAGATGCCCTCTCTGTTGCCAGGTAGATGCCCCCTTTGTAGCCAGGTAGAGCCAAATTTGTAGCCAGGTAGATGCCCCCCTTTGTTAGCCAGGTAGATGCCCCCATTGTTAGCCAGGTAGACGCCCCCATTGTTGCCAGTAAATGCCCCTGTTGCCAGGTGATGCCCCCTTTGTTAGCCAGGTAGTGCCCCCTCTGTTGCCAGGTAGATGCCCCCATTGTTAGCCAGGTAGATGCCCCCTTTGTTAGTCAGGTAGTGCCCCCATTGTAGCCAGGTAGTGCCCCCTCTGTTGCCAGGTAGACCCCCACCAATTGTAGCCAGGTAGTGCCCCCTCTGTTGCCAGGTAGACCCCCCCATTGTAGCCAGGTAGTGCCCCCTCTGTTGCCAGGTAGACCCCCCCATTGTAGCCAGGTAGATGCCCCCTTTGTTAGCCAGGTAGTGCCCCCATTGTAGCCAGGTAGTGCCCCCTCTGTTGCCAGGTAGACCCCCCCCATTGTAACAAGGTAGATGCCCCCTTTGTTAGCCAGGTAGTGCCCCCTTTGTTAGCCAGGTAGTGCCCCCTCTGTTGCCAGGTAGCCCCCCCCATTGTAGCCAGGTAGTGCCCCTCTGTGGCCAGGTTTAGACCCACCATTGTAGCCAGGTAGTGCTCCCTCTGTTGCCAGGTAGACCCACCATTGTAGCCAGGTAGTGCCCCTCTGTTGCCAGGTAGACCCCCCATTGTAGCCAGGTAGTGCCCCCTCTGTTGCCAGGTAAGCCCCCCATTGTAGCCAGGTAGTCCCCCCTCTGTTGCCAGGTAGACCCCCATTGTAGCCAGGTAGAGCCCCCCTATAACTAATAAAAATAAAATAATAAAAGCCACTTACCTACACCAGGCTCCTGCAGCTCCGGACATCTCCCGGCCGATCTCCTCAGCTTCGCAGGGGGAGTGAGTGCAGCTGCGCGTCACGCCCCCTGCGACACTGAGGTGTATGTACAGCGCACACCGGCGCTGTACATATAGGGGGAGAAGGGAGGAGGGGAACGATCCCTCCTGCCCCTCCCCGCAACACGGCGCTGTAAAATACAGGGGGAGAGGGAGGGGGGAACGATTCCCTCCTGCCTTCTCCCTGTACTGCTGACTGACTGTGCGGCTGCGGCCGCACAAGTCAGTGAAGCTCGCCACTTCATCCGCCTGTAGGTGCGGCCCGGCGGCGCCAGAGTAGCGTGCCAGCGCTACTCTTGCGCCGGGGTCCCCCCGCTGCCTTCTGGCGGCGGGAGTAATGCCAACTCTGCCGGGAGGGCGGGGAGGGGAACCCCATTAGTGGGACCCCCCCGCCAAAAGCGGGAGAGTTGGCATGTATGGTAATAACCCTGGTGGTCTACTCTAGAATATTAAAGAAAAAGAAGTGTACCCCTTTGAGAAAGCGGAAGCAAAACGTGCGTCGGCGTGCACAGTCCCCAGATGATTGGTTTCAGACTTCACTGGTTAAGTATATATTGCATACCTTTTTTGTATATTTATAGGAGTTTATTATAGATACATTTTAAGTCATACTTTATTCTCTAAGGGCCACATGCATGAAAACTGTCTAGATCTAAGACTGTCTTTGATATCCAAAGCAACCAGAGTGCCCCTCATATAGTGCTCTGAAAAAATGAAAGGGGAGCTCTGATTGTTGTTGTGGGCTACAAATAAAGTCTTAGACCTCAACAGTTTTCATACATGTCCCCCTAAATATCCTATTATTATCATGCATATACTGGTCGTGAGGTTTCTGTGTTTCCATATTCAGTGTTAAGATGTTTAGTATCATTAGATATTAGGTATTATTTTGTATAATCCATTTTTAATTATGTATCAATAAACATTATTTTAAATGTAAAAATTTTTCGTTGCGTTGTTTTTTTTTTAAATACATTTATAGGGTATTAAAGAGTTAATAGTAATATCCCTGGTCATCTGTGGTGGTGACGTAGTTACCCTGTTTCCCCAAAAATAAGACAGTGTCTTATATTAATTTTTGCTCCTAAAGATGAGCTAAGACTTATTTTTAGGGGATGTTTTTTTTTTCTATGAACAATAATTCACATTTATTGTTGAAGAAAACATCAATATGTATTAATATACTGTAGTCATCAGCAGAAGCAGCCAAACTCTGAATTTAATTACTAAAAATGCACTATGTTTTATTTTCAGGGGTGTCTTATTTCCGGGGGAAACAGGGTACCAATAATGTTCTGGGTGGGCTAGTGGATTGGATAGCTAAATAAAAATATCATGGGTGGTCTAGGACAGCGAAGGGGTTATTACATTGTGACCACAGCAGGAATCCTTTTTCTTTGGCTAGGTTCACACAGCTTAAATGCAGGGCGTAATTACGCCCCACAATTACGCCGTGGGGCCGGGGGCGGGTGCGGGGGGGCGGCACCTCGCCGGCCCATAGACTTGCATTACCAGCGGCGTATACGCTGCTGGTAATTCACATGTCACTTATCTCCCCGCCCGGGGGATTCGATGAGCAGGGAGAGGAGACGTAATCCATAGTTCTCTATGAGAACTGTGGATTACCGTAATGACTGGGACGTTTTCCAGCCGTAATTTGCGCACTCTGGCGCCTAATTACGGACTGAAATATGTCCAACTTTAAGCCGTGTGAACATGGCCTTTCTCCTTCATCTGTGGCTGCACAATACTCAGATGCTGCCTCATCAGCCAGTCACAGAGCAGCTCAGATTGGTTATGTATCTTTGATTAATGGTTACAAGCTACAGTATTATTTTTTTCCAATGTTGGCTACATTGCTGTATTTTACCTGGGTTGCACAGTTATGATTAGTGAATGCCTCATAGCCGTAATGTCTATTTAGTACAAACTGTTGAACTGCCCCTTAACTATGTGCTGTATTGTATAAGCACAAACTTACCACTAGTTTACCAGGAACGTAGTGGATCATGAGATGATTTCTATAGTTAAGAAAAAATTACTCTAAACACCATGTCAGCAAGAGCAAGTAATTGCCTCACATATACAAAACCAAATATTTGTATAACCATTCTCTTTTGGAAACTGAATTCCCTTGATAATGCTGCAAAATAATTGTGTCACTCCTACAAATTGCAAAAAGTAATTGTGATAATGACATTATAATAGGTAATTGTAACAAACATCAAAGCCTTAATGTCCTATTCTAAAGCCTCATAATTAGGTGCTATTCTTTAAAAGAACCTCCCCTCCCTAGTCCATATATTTTATTAGGGCCCCCTATATGAGTCAGAACAGAAAAACCCTCTACAAAGACTCGTCCATGCGATGAGCATTTTAAGCTGGAATTCACGCAGATTCCGACTTGAAATACTCATCTAAAACTAAAAGTAAAACCAATGACCTCAATAGAAAATCCGCGTTGTAGTTCATACAATGCATATTTTCTCAGTTGTTTTTTTTAGAGTAGAAAAAAACTTAGAACATCTTAATTTTTCTGTCGGATTCCTCATAAAAAATGCATCGAAGACTTTTTTAAGTTGAATTCGCATCCAAAACCTTATACAGATGAATGGGACTTGTTTTCTAACATCGAATCTGATTGAATAAAACTACCTAAAATACACAGAGTCCGTCACAACAGACAACGACCTAAAATCCACATACAATCCAAACGACCTAAAATCCACCGAGAATCTGACAAGTAAATTTTACTCGTTATCTGGCACTTCCCCAAGGGTAGCTCCTATTCTGGAAGACCCAAGACCCAAGCCGTCCATGTATTACAATTATCTGAATGGCCAAAATGTAATTGTCATGGTTGCAGGTGTGGATCTGCTGAGTCACTGCGAAAGATGGTACTAACCACACCAAGGAGTGGAGTCTAAGGAGCCCCCTGGTATTCACCAAAACCCGCCGCCAGGGTGGACTTGGCTGTGGGGGACTGCCAAATTGCTACCCATAATGTGGTCTCATGAGGCGACATCCGAAGTGCCAAATGTGATACAGAGGAAGCTGGCAGAGGCGTAATACAGGTCACTGGCAAGTAGGTCAGGGCAGGTGATACGCAATGCGCAATCCGCCTGTAGCAGAAGATCACACACCAAGAATGCACAACACGGGAACTGAGACAAACTCAAGTGCACCAACGATCTGGCAAAGGCTGCTGAGGCAGGAGCCCTATTAAAGGGGTAGGTGGCCAGGCATTGGAGGTCAGGTGTACTAGCCCACTGGGAAGGGAGTACATGTGCGCGGGCCGCCAGCAGCAGCAGGGAGCAGGACAAGTGAGCAAACGCCAGCAGGAACCAGCATGTAATATTTTCCATTTACACAGAATTTATCATTGCACTTCTATATTTCCATTGCCAAATGACAATGCTCGGACATCTGTGAATTATACCAGTAAATGGCCAAGCTAAACAGGCCTTAAACAAGTCAAGGAAAGTATAGTTAGCACCCAGTGCTAGTAAAAGCTAGATAACTAATAAAGACAAGGGTGGACTGAGACTACAACAGAACCTTGGCACTATATTACACACCATACCCCTTAGAGTACACAACATAAGCCCTAAAATTAATTATAAGATACACTGTACACCCTGAAATTAATGATAATATACACTGTACCCCCTGAAATTAATTTTGTTCCACACTGGACACCCTGAAATTATAGGACAGTGTGCCACCTGAAATAAATTAAAATACACACCACAATAAGTATCACTGGTGGTCAAGAGTAATGAGTAGGTTAATGTAAGGATCTTTGGTGGCCCAATTCACTAAAGGGGTTAATGTAAGGGATTAATGGTCTTGGGCAGTGAGAGGTTTAATGTAAAGATCATAGATGGTCCCTGGTGAACAGCAGTGGAAGGGGTTATTGCAGTGTTTATGGATCCTTAATGGCCTAGGGAAGTGAGGAGGTTAATGCATGAATCCCTAGTTAAAAGTAGTGTAAGGCTATGTTCACACGGCTTAACTGCGGGACGTAATTACGTCCCGCAATTACGCCGTGTGGACGGAGGCGGGGTGGGAGCGGGGCAGTAAGCGGGGGGCCGGCACTTCGCCGGCCCATTGACTTGCATTACCAGCAGCGCGTATACGCCGCTGGTAATTCACATGTCACTTATCTCCCCGCCCGGCGGATTCGCCGAGCAGGGAGAGGAGACGTAATCCATAGTTCTCTATGAGAACTGTGGATTACCGTAATGAATGGGCCGTTTTCAGCCGTAATTTGCGCACTTCGGCACGTAATTACGGACCGAAATACGGCCCATTTTAAGCTGTGTGAACATGGCCTAAGAGTTGATGCTGCATGCCTGATGATCTAGTGGAATAAATGGATTAATGCAGGCATCCTAGGTGGGCTAGTGTAGAAGGGGGGTTAATGAAAAGATCTGGTGAACTAGGGCAGTGAATAAGTTGTGTCAACTCAGCTATCGTGGAAGCTGCCCTTCACAGCAGCTCTCTATCTGGGCTCATAAAGGATAGTCCCAGTGTAGGACATATGGAAATGGACAGTTTTAAGTGCAGTTATGTACTCAAAACCTATTGCATATATTTATGTTTCTTAATTATTGCACTATGACAGTTTTGTCTAATAAAAGAGTCATTAAATAATGTAAATACTTCAACAGGAGAAGCATTTTTCTTGACTCATATTTATAGTGTGCTGCTGCTCCATTTATCACACACTTTACAGACATGAGAATCTGTCATGGTTTAAGCTAAGCATGACTTATTAAGTCACCAGCTTTCATAACTCTATTTCTACTAATCACATGGAAATTAGTGAGATATGATTTATGCAAATCCATAAATGCTTATAACTGTAGGCTATACAAGCAATTAACACATTGACCATTAGTGCAAGGCAAATCAAAATGATAATTATATCTACAAATTAAGGGCAACAGGCAGGGCCATTTTCTCACATTTTCCTTTTTAAATGTCTATTCATCAAGTGTTTGCCTTGACTAAATATGCTGCATATATTTTACAAGATGCTTTTTTTATGAGAACGGCACTATGTTACAGTTTACATCAAACACCCTGACAATGTACTTTTACAATAAGCTGTTAATACGATAAAAGGGTGTTTGAAACATAGGTTTAATGATTGGTTGACAGCCTACCTAGTTGCCCGCAGACATAACAATAGATAAAATGGAAAGGCTTTTCATATAATCAATTTCTGTCTGTTCCCCTGCTACCAAGTCCTCATCACTCCATTGTTAAAAAAGCTAACTTTCCAATACACTTTCTATTTAACTATGTATATAACATGGCACAATTACAGTCCAAAAGGGTGAACTAGGGTATGTACACACTACGTTTTTGGGCTGTTTTTTAGCGCGTTTTATACACTGGAAAACTGCCCAAAGTCAGCCTCAGACAAGCTCCAAATCCTTAAAGGGGTTGTATCATTACATTAAATGGTCTTCAGAATAAGGGGACAGTAAAAACAAGCAACTTTGCAATTGGATGTCATTAGAAAAGCTGTCTTGTTTTCACTGTCTCCCTTACCTTCGTTTTGTGTAAACACTCTTCCCCAGTGTCGGTCGGATCCCTCCTCCTTTCATTTCATTGGCTGCCGACTCTACTAATCTACAATCAGAAAACAGCAGAATTGTGCTCGGTGCCTAATGCTCCTGCATGTAAACATAGAAGGGAGACAGATCTGTGCTGCTCTGGATGAGTTCATAGAAGACTGGATTCAACTGTAACAAACCTCCAGCTGTTAGAGGAGAAGAGATCAGTGACCTGAGTTCATAGAAGACTGTCTAGACTGAATGCAGTCCTGTGGTATGTAAACAAACAGCTTGTACAAAATAAGATTGCATAGGGGGAGTAACGACACAGTGACATGTGGACTCAGACAGAGAGGGGGGAAGAGCAGGGATGTGCTAATCCCTCCCACTGATCTCAAACACACTGACTTGGGAGCGAGCATGAACAGTGAAAGGGGGAGGGGTGATGTAACACCCTTCAGTTAAGAAACACCCAGCTGGGAGGGGAAGAAACACCCTTGTATTTTAAGAGCTGAGAAACTGAAAGTACAATGAAACACACAAACTGATGAAGCGATAAATCCCCTTTAAATACAGTGATCCCTCACCATACAATACTACTTGGCTCCAAGATGACCATTGTATATTAAGAGTATGTTCACATGGCTTCAAATCTTCCTTCATTGAATATAATGTAAAACACGCCTTGTTGCTCACACCAAAAATATTTCACAAGCGTAATTGCGAGGCGTTTTTCGCTCGTAAAATCCCTATAGGATACAACGGAGAAAGGAATTTTTCAAAATACTATTCAAAATACGACTGTTATCAGGAGTTTTTTTAAGCTAATTTGGAAGTGTAAATTTACACTTTAAAAAATGTTGTGTGAACATACCCTTATTGGTAATGGTAAAAATTCTGATAATAAAGATGAGAAACACTAGGATTCACCAATGTCCTAGACAACCATATTGGAGTTTTGAACATTACTTTAGCACTTTTTGACTTTCCAGGGGTAGAAAGGAGGCAATATTATCTATGACCTTATCAATTAAATGGCAAAGAACCAGTACTATGTGTGCCCTTATTAATTATTTTGAGAGACAAGGAGATAGCACTATCTGTATTCTCATTAATTATATTCAGAGACAAGGAAGTACCGCCTGTGTCCTCATGAATTTCACTGAAAAACAAGGATGCAGTACTGTCTGTCTCCTCATCAATTACACTGAGAGACACGAAGACTGTACTATCCGTGTCCTTTTTCATTACATCAAGAAACAGAAAAATAGCACTACCTGTATCCTCATCATTTACATTCAGAGACAAAGAAGTGGTACTATCTGTGTCTTCATCAATTACACTGAAAAACAAGGAGGCAGTACTATCTGTCTCATCATCAATTACACTGAGAGACACGAAGACCGTACTATCCATGTCCTTTTTTAATTACCTCAAGAGACAGGGAGACAGCACTACCTGTATCCTCATCATTTATATTCAGAGACAAAGAAGCGGTACTATCTGTGTCTTCATCAATTACACTGAAAAACAAGGAGGCAGTACTATCTGTGCCCTCTCCAAGTACATTGAGGAAAAAGTAAATGTCACTCTGTGTCCCCATCAATTGCATTAAGAGACAAGTAGGTGGTACTACTAAATTGAGAGACAAAGAGGCAATGCCATCTGTGTTTTCAGCACCTGCATTGAGACAAGGATGTGGAACTGCCTGAGTCCTCATGAACTACATTGAGAAAAAAAAGGGGCTGTACTTTATGTGCCAGCATCAATTAGGGCTTGTTCACACAATGTTTTGGATCCGTTTTGGATGTGTTTTACGGATCAGTTTTTAACCTGCGAAAACTGGATGCAAACTGCATCCAGAAAGCGGATCCAGAAAACGCAACAGCTGATCCTTTTTTGGATGCGTATTAGATGCGTTTTGCATGCGTTTTAGGGGATCCTTTTTTGGGATCCGTTTTCTCAATCTTTATTTAAATCAACCTATCAACCTGCAATTTAAATATAATATAACCTATCAATGACCAAGAAAAAACCCTTTTTTTACCTAGTGTCAATCAACTGTTCATAGACCTATGATTTTAGACCCCCCCCCCCCCCTAATTTTTTTTTTTTTTTTTTAAATCAACCAATAGTTTTCAAACTCAGAGACCCAACGTCCATGGTGCATCCGGTGGTATCTGGAGTTTTGGGACTGACATTATCCTTCCTCCCCTTTTACCCAAGTAGAATAAGGCTTTTTCCCAAATTTAGCACATTGCATCAGAAAAATTAGCTTCCCATTAAAATGATACAAAATAAAACCTAAACATAATATTCAAATTTTATATTTAATTTAAATCCAATGCATTTTACGGATGCGTTTTTGGTATCGAAAGCGGATCCAGAACGCACCCAAAAGTATGCTGCGTTTTTGGATCCGTTTTCGGGATGCCAAAAGCGCACATCCTTTATTTCCTATAGGATTTCATTGCGAAAACGCAAGAAGAATGATTGAATACAATTCTTAAAACGGATCCGAAAACGGATCGCGAAAAGCACATCGGCAATCACTCGTGTAAAACAGTGATGCGCTTTTGCCATTGAAAGCAATGGTTAATCACAACTGACAATTGTAGGATCCGTTTTTCAGAATCCGTTTTGCGGATCCGTAAAACGGATCACAAAAAACGTTGTGTGAACAAGCCCTTAAATGTATAGACAGCAAGGTCATACTATCTGAGGAAAGAAGTGACAAGAACAGGAGTGGAATATTTTTTCACACATGGCAGCTTGTGCTGACAAACACGTTGTCAGTATATCTTACCAGAAAAAACCCCAGAAAAGAATGATACCTGGGCCTGATAATGTAGCACTTTTAAAATGGGAAATAGGAAATATGCAAATGCACTTAAAAGGTGTAGAGCAGGGTCACCCAAGTTTATTGTTACAAGGGATGGTCTTTATAACAGCTTTTTTGCAATACCTTGCAGGCACTAGTATCTGAACTCCACCAAGCATAAAGGTTTTTCCAATCTTGTAATGTGATGTTATATTGATAAGCCATTACTTTATCATCCATGGGTGTCTGACCTCTGGGATCCCCAGTGATTCTGAAAGCAAAGCCTTAGCACAAAAGTGATTTCATACCCAAAAATGTCATATAATTACAGTAAATTATTTTCCAAACTTCACAAATTAGTTATAGAAATGTGTTTCCTTCTACCACTATTTAATATGCACTATTAAAGGGGAAAGATAAAACAACCTATTTCAACTTATTTTTTTTAAAGAAAGTTGTTCATTGACCACATACTTAGACATGGTTACAGCAGCTACAGCTTATGGAAAGAGTAGTAGTAGGCCAAGTTTTGTTATGGGAAAGTCTGCAAATTGCGGAAATTCACTTAAAATGTATAACTTTATACATAAGAAGGATAAAACCCCAGTTATTGGATTTACTTACAGTGCTATCCTAGGCACTGAATTCAAGTCTTATGTGCTGGGCTAAATTACTTAAAATTGCTGAGTAAACAAGAGAGCACCTTTCAGAAATGTATCTGGCACTAGTGATTATCGAAGTCTGGCAAAAGTTAGCAGAACAAAAGCCAGACCGCAACACAAGGGTTGTTTTCTCAATTTCCTCTTGACAGATATACATGAGACAGGTAGTAGTAATAATAATTAAAGCAAAAACATCAAGAAAATTTCAGCTGCAAATATGTTGTGTTTTATATATTGGTGAAAAGTGACCAAAATAATAACAATGAAATATTTTTCAAAAGTACACTTAGAGCTCTAGCTAGAACCATTTTCAGAATATCTGCTTACTTAAAAGTCTGCTGTATTGCAGTATTTTTGTGTTTTTGGCTGCTACAGGTGTTTATTATTATTATTGTTATTATTTATTTATTTATTTTATTTTATTTTTTATTTTTTGAGCGCCCTTGGTTCCAGAGCGCTGTACATTCAGATTTCATACATAACATAGGTCAAACAAGTACAAAGTTGACAAATTAATAACTAACAACTGGGACAGAAGGAGAGAGGTCCCTGTCCGTGAGGGCTTACACTCTAAAAGGAAGGTGGGAAGAGACAGGTGTGGGGCAGACATGTTTGCGGGCCGGTGTCCTGGTGGTGGGGTTATTGTTGGTAATTGGCAATCCTGAAGAGATGGGTTTTCAGGTTGCTTTTGAGGCTGGTGAGAGTGGGGGAGAGTCTGAGGTGTTGGGGTAGTGAGTTCCAGAGTATGGGGGAAGCACGGGAGAAGTCTTGGAGACGGTTATGTGAGGAGTTGACACCTGGAGAGCAGAGAAGAAGGTCCTGTGAGGAGCGGAGATTGCGTGAGGGGAGATATCTGGAGATTGTATGGGGGAGAATGGTTATGTAGAGCCTTGTAGGTCAAGGTTACTAACTTGAACTGGATTCGGTGGGCAATGGGAAGCCAGTGAAGGGATCGGCAGAGGGGAGAGGCAGAGGAGTATCGAGGAGAGAGGTGAATCAGACGGGCAGCAGAGCTAAGGATGGATTGGAGGGGTGCGAGAGTGCTAGACGGGAGGCCACAGAGAAGAATGTTGCAATAGTCTAGGCATGAGATGACGAGGGCATGGACCAGCATTTGTGTGCTTTTGAAGTTAAGGAATGAGCAGATACGGGAGATATTTTTCAGGTGGAGACGGCAGGCAGAGGTGAGGGTTTCGATGTGCGGTTTGAAGGACAGATTGGAGTCAAGGGTTATCCCAAGGCAGCGGACTTGTGGAGCTGGTGAGAGAGTGTAGCCATTGACTGTGATAGAGAGATCAGGTGGAGGGATGGAGTGAGATGTGGAAAGATGATGAATTCAGTTTTCTCCACGTTTTAGCTTCAGGAGACGTGAGGGAAGAAGGAGGATATGGACGAAAGACAGTCAGGGATCCGGGAGAGTAGAGAGGTAATATCTGGGCCGGAGATGTAGAGTTGGGTATCATCAGCATACAGATGGTATTGAAAGCCATGCGATGCTATTAGTTGACCCAGACCAAGAGTGTAGATAGACAAGAGTATTGGGCCCAGGACAGACCCCTGGGGGACACCAACAGAGAGCGGGGAAGGGAGGAGGTGGGGCGTGAGTGAGAGACGCTGAATGTCCGATCAGTGAGGTAGGAGGATATCCAGGAAAGGGCTAAGTCCGTGATGCCGAGGAGGAGAGGATTTGTAGTGAGAGTGAGTGGTCGACAGTGTCAAAGGCGGAGGACAGGTCTAGGAGGAGAAACACAGAGTAGTGGCTTGAGGCTTTGGCAGTTGCTAGGTCGTTGATGACTTTGGTTAGGGCGGTTTCTGTAGAGTGGTGAGGTCGGAAGCTAGATTGCAGTGGGTCAAGGAGAGAGTTGGTGGATAGATGAGAGGACAGTTGAAGATAGACGTGCTGCTCAAGGGGGCTTAGAGGTGAATGGAAGCAGTGAGATGGGGCGATAGTTGGAAAGACAAGAGGGGACAAGAGAGGGTTTCTTAAGGATGGGTGTGATGGCCGCATGTTTAAAGGAGGAAGGAAAGATGCCAGAGGTTAATGATAGGTTGAAGAGATGGGCGAGGGCTGGGATGATGACAGCACTAAGGTCAGGGAGGAGGTGAGATGGCAGTGGGTCAAGATTACAGGTAGTGAGGTTGGATTTGGACAGTAGAGTGGAGAGCTTGCCATGAATGACAGTAGAGAAGGGGGGGAATAGTGATGAGCAGGTGTAGAGGTGGGATGTGGGGACACTGCAGGGATAGAGACAGATGGAGGGGACTGCAGGGGGAAGCTTTGTCTGATGAGATTGATCTTAATTTAGGAAGTTGAGTGGCGAAGTCATCGGATGAGAGGAGAGAGGGAGGAGGGGGTGCTGGGGGACGGGGGAGAGCATTGAAGGTTTTGAACATTGTCTGGGTTGTGAGACAGGGAGGATATGGGGGGTGGTGAAGTAAAACCTGTTTGGCTGATGCGAGTGGGATATTTTAAATGTATGCAGTGATTGTTTGTATAAGGTGAAGTCAGCAGTGGAGCGTGTTTTCTTCCAGTGGCGTTCAGCAACTCTAGAAGCTCGCCTCAGTTGTTTGGTGGAGTCTGTGTGCCAGGGTTGTCTGTTGATTTTGCGGGTTCTGTTGTGTGTGAGAGGGCCGACAGCATCAAGAGTGGAGGTGATTGTGTTGTTGTAGAAAGTGTGACGCGTCTGGATCAGCAAATGAGGAGAGGGTAGAGAGAGGAGTAAGAGATTCAGAGAGAGTGCGAGGGTTAAGGTGTTGCAGGTTTCTACGGGGGAGTAATAGATTTGGGGCAGAGGGGGCAGGTGGGGTGGAATTGGTGGAGAAGGTGAGCAGATTGTGGTCAGAGATGGGTAAAGGAGAGATTGAGGTGTTAGATAGAGGACAGAGGCGGGTGAAGATGAGGTCCAGTGTGTGTCCATCTTTATGAGTGGCTCCAGAGGTCCACTGGGTGAGGCCAAAGGAAGAGGAGAGTGACAGGAGCTTGTTAGTAGTGGAGTGGGGGGTGTCGATTGGGATGTTGAAAATCTCCCATGATAATAGTGGGGATGTCAGTGGAAAGAAAGTGAAGGAGCCAGGAAGCGAAGTGGTCAAGGAAGGCGGTGGCAGGGCCTGGGGGACGATAAACAACAGCCACTTGGAGGTTGGAGGGGGAGTAGATGCGGATGGAGTGCACTTCGAAGGAGGGGAGGGTGAGGGAAGGTAGTGGTGGAATGGGGACAAAAGAGCAGGTATCTGACAGAAGAAGGCCGACACCTCCGCCTTGTTTACTTCCAGAGCGGGGGGTGTGGGTAAACTGAAGCCCGCCGTAAGAGAGTGCAGCAGGGGAAGTTGTGTCAGAGGGTGTCACCCAGGTTTCTGTTAGTCCAAGGAAGGATAGGTTGCGGGAGATGAAGAGGTCATGGATGAAGGGAAGCTTGTTGCCCACAGAACGTGCATTCCAGAGAGCTCCATACATGGGGATAGGGATAGCGGGGATGAGGGGACTGGGCTTTAAGTTTAAGGGGTTATGGGAGTTTGTGTTTTTTGGCCTGTAAGGGGCAGGTGAAATAAAAAGGGGGATGCGCTGAGGGGGACCGGGGTTGGGAGATATGTCCCCAGCAGCAAGGAGAAGCAGGGAGAGTGTGAGAAGGTGTGTGTGGGATAGAGCAAAAGGGGGTTGTGTAGGTTTTGTGAGAGAGGTTTTAATGCTGTGAAAGAGGTGGAGAGTAGAGGTCAGGTGTGAGGGTAGGATAGACGGGGAGATATGGAAGTCGTTGCCCAGTGTGGGTGTGTGAGGGTAGGCAAGGAATTTGAGGAATAGGGAGGTAGTGATGATAGTGGCATAGAAGTGCATTTTGGGGGTGGTATGACTATAAAGCAGACTAACTCAATAGTAAACTTAAGGTCATTCCTGGTGTTTACTTCCTTTCTACCACGTTCTTAAAGGGAAAGTGTAATATTTTTGTCACATACACACTGACCAGCATTAGACGTGGGGCCGCTGTAAAGGAGTTAATTTATTCCCACTCAATCCTATTTGCACTCACCTTTTGCTCGGATGGCAAAATGAGCATAAATCACACTTCAACACAGTTTAGGCAACCCAAAAGTATCCACTGTCATCACCTTTCTCGATAATCAAATCAAATATCCAATATCCACAAACACAACTTACCAGCACATGCATGGTTAAAACAATATAGTTTTAAGTTTTAATAGAAAAGGGTTACAGTGCTTACATAAATTACAAAAATACAATAAAATGACATCCATTCAAAATTTTCAAAATAAAAGGAAATTAAAATGAGAAAAGTCTAATTTAAATTGTATGTTTCCGATTCCACAGCTTTCACCTTTCGGAAAAGACAATCCCACAATTTCTTGCATCCAGTTTCCCTAAGACAACGTGACCTTTGTCCTTACATTTGTAAAATGGAAAATTGCCTTTTCTTCACTTCAGCCCCAGCCATAAGGTAACAAAAGTGTAGGGGCTTTGAGACTGCTGGGAGGTTTGTCCCCCTCCCGCTTCCTACATTTCCGTAATGGGGAATTTGGAACTAACATGCCCCCTTGTTTAAAGTAACATTCAAGTCAAAGTATGTGTAGCCCTGGGAGCGGTAAAGGTAGAGTGCCCAGATGATCGGTTGGAAGAGAAAGAGGGGACCCCAACAGGCTTACTTCTCTTCCAGCTGGACTTGGATGTGCTCTGGGCTTCCAGCATCCAGTTGGCAACATATGAATGTGCTATCTGTGCAGCTTGATCTGTGGATTTGGGCTCTTTGTCACAAACAAACTGCTTTATATCCATAGGACACAGGAGATGAAAACACTGGTCCGTAACCATCATATCTTCCAGGTTGTCAAAGGTGGTGACAGACCGTTCTCACACCCATTACCTGAAGATGGTTCCCAGACTGTCCACAACATCTGCATAGCTGTCAGTAGAACCCCGCTGTAGACTCCACAACTTCTTGAGGTGCACCTCCGGGGAGAGGTTGTGTTTCTTATAGCATCTTAGTCCCCATCTTGCAGAGGTGGAAGATAAAAAAAACACCTTCCAAGGATTTACCCTTTTAATCCTGAGGTTAGATACCAAGCCCACTGCTCTTGGGGCAAATTATATTGTTTGCAGGTTTTTTCAAACCCCCCGTAGAAAAATGTCCAAGTCTCCACTGGGGGTAAGCTATGAGCTGAAGCTGCGTTTCTTGTTTCTTTTTTTCCCCCCAAGGACACAGAAGATTATCTACATTATAAGTTAGGTGTTTTCTGTGAGTTATCCCTTTTATTTTTGTAACTGTTTTGTATGAATGTAATTGTTTTGTATTTGTGTACTTTTTGTAAGCACTGCAACCCTTTTGTATTATAGCTAAAACTTTAATAAGTCAGTCCTTGTATGCTCTAAGAATTCACAGCCTTTATTTAAGTGTATAACCATGTGAATTTTGGAAAGCATTGTGTTAGTTTTCAGCCCTGTGAGTTCTGGTGAGTGGTGTTTGTGGGTATCGGAGTCCTTTCCTCCAATTTTCTTGGAGGGGATCCAAAAGACGGATCAGGCAGGTGTGATGCAAACACACAGTGGCGTTCACTCCTGTGAATATCATCTCACTGCTAATTGTTCGATGCATGCCTGGGTCCATTCAGACGGACCCAGACACGCATCCCAAAAGCATATGTTCACACGGACACAAGACGCCGTGTGAACATACCCTTAGACCTAGACCGTTTTCATACATGTGGCCCAAAATATCATATAATAATCGACTGATTGTTAAGGAACAGTTTTTATACGTAGCTCTCTTCCAGATAAAGGACAACCATTTATCTACCTCCTACAGGTAGCTGCGAGTTGTCATTCTGGAGAGTCAATTTTATACTTTCCCATAAAGCACTGCTTGTAAGTCCCACAGCTAGGTATCTTCAATGAGAACTAATAACTTTCAAAGATGGGAAAGTTTTGTTAGCAAGCAGTCTTATGTGCAGTACTCACTGTGCAGGGACAGAGAATAGGGAGGAGGGGGTGAGAGATGGCAATCCCTAATGTCAGCGCTCTTTTTTTTTTAGCAGCATATTGGGTTCTGTCACAAAGCACAATTATTTAAGAGTAGTTTAAGGAACATGAAAAAAGTTCAAAGTGATAACTTGGCCTCCAAATTTCCAAAATCTCAATTTATTCAAGCATATGTGGGATGTCCTGGAAGAAAATGTCCGATCCATGAAGGCCCTACAGAACATGTTATTGGGCTTTAAGAATCTGCTGCTACAGCCTTGGTTTCAGATACCACAGGACACTATTAGAGGTATAGTGGATCCAATACCTTGATGGGTCATAAATGTGTTAGTGGCATAAAGGGGAATGACAATATTAGGCAAGTAGTTTGAATTACTGACACTACAGACTGTTTCGAACCAGACACACCCTACAATGTCACTTTCTAGAAACAAAATTCAGACCTGACTTTGGCAGACGTAATACGGAGATATTTATGGTGTAAAATAGTTAAATCTTTAAAATGACATCAGTCATATCCATTCCATAAAGAGTTAAGTTACAATGCAATATCCTGATATGCTTACATTTCTGTAAAATACAGGAACGCAACCTCAGTCTTTCCTGATATGAAACAAGATAACAGGCAAACTAGTGTAGTGTTCATCACAAAAAGTCCTCAAACCACATCAAAATATCCTTCCAGAACCGAGCAACAGCATGTAAGTTGTCAAGATAATTTTTACAGATCTGTGCCATCAATAGCCAAAATAAAAGAAATATAAAGGAGCCAAAAGCAACCACAAAGCAATTATTATTCTATTAGTCATAAAGAAAGATTGTTCACGCAGGTCAAAACATTGCTGGAGACTTGACTATATCAATAGATGGATGGATTGATGGACAGACAGACAGACAGACAGATAGACATAGATAGATAGATAGATAGATAGATAGATAGATAGAAATGGATCAATACTGTTGGCTTATTTTGACATATTATAAGATACAATAAGTTCAACACAGTAACATGTTTCTAGCAGTTGTATGGTCAAAGGGTATGGTCACATTGATTCTATAATTTTACTGCCACTTATGTGCATCTGCAGTGTATCCTTAGCCTTATAGCATTATTTAATGTGGCAAAGCCCAGTCACTTTTGGACAACCTAGTGTTTCCTAAGCCACTAAAGGTCTCCAGTCCAATAAAATTATATTTAAAGGGGTGTTGCCACCATAGGGTATGGTGAGCAGTGTGTTCGACTGTACTCCCATGGAACAAAATGGAAAGTCATGCGCAAGCACGACCCTCCATGCTGTGCCGTAACTTTCATGAGCCTGTTCCTGATATAGGTGGGACCCGCACCTATCAGATTTTGATGGCATATAATAGCATTATACATTATGCCATCAAACTCTATGGTGAAAACACTCCTTTAAATAAGGTCAAGCTGAAGAACAAAAAGTTATGTTTGCCTTCTAGGACCCCCGCTTCTGCCGGTCCAAACACTCTGAATCATCTAATCTGCACTTTGAGGTTTTCTTTCTGACAGATATTTGCGCTTCTTTCACTCACAATGGAGTGTAGGCATCTATAGTGTCCTGCGAGTACAGAGAGCAGATCCCGGGGCACCTCGGACCAGCAGCAGAGATGGTCAGAAAGGTGAGTATAGCTTCGTTTTCTATTTTTCCTTAGTCTAGCCCCATTAAGATTATTTTAATGGACAACCTCTTTAAGTCACTTCAATTATTAATACAACTAGTTATTCTAACATTTAAAAAATCTAAAATTCATGAATAACTTCTCTGCATTTTAATAAGGTAAATGGATTTTGTTTCATTAGAAAAAGAGAGCTAATTTTCAAAAGCTTTTGTCCATGGATTCTGCCTGCTACTGCAATATCACCAAAATATATAGGATTAAAGGGGTTGTCTCACTACAAGGATTGCTTTTTATGTTAAAGATCAAGTCACTTTGTAATATATGTCCATTAACAGTGTCCTACCTAGTCTGAGATATCCCCTCTTGTATGGGCTGCATTAGCTCCACAGGTGGCTATAGCTACCGACCGGTTTGATCTCTCCTGATAGGCTACTAGCACTGGTTGCTATAGCTACAGACCTGGCTTCTAATGCAGCCTAGTGGAAGCCAGTAAACACGTCCCTGAATTCAAAGTGAAACAGGACTGAGGTAAGATGAGCCAATGTAGTGAAACAACCCCTTTAAACTCAGGGGAGTAGCTATAGGGGGTGCAGAGTTAGCAGTCGCTACTGGGCCCTGCAGCTTGAGGGGGCCCAAAAGCTCTCCTGCCGCATAGGAAGACACCGGTATTATAAATAACACATAGCAGCTAGGGGGCCCGATTTGACTTTCTGCATCGGGGTCCAGGAGCTTCAAGTTAAGCCTCTGACTAAGCTGCAGTATCACACAATGTGTAGACGGGTTTGCACTAGTTTTAGAAGAAAGAAATCATGTTTTTTTAGTCCGATACAACCCCCTCTAATCCTCACTTTTGCCCATGAGCAAATTCTGTGATTGTATCTCATGCATCTCATATACAGACACAAGCTGTGGACAAGAGCTGCACTATTTCTAGTAAAAAAAAAAAAAAGACCATTTTTCTTCTGTTGGAAAAACCTGGAAATGGTATTTAGAAGATTTTTTTTAAATAGTGAAAACAGAAAAATGGAGAAAAACAAAATTAGCACCTTAATTGTCAAAAAAAGGAACATTTCCAAAATATCTTTAAAAAAAAGGGAAATGTAAAACAAATCAGCATCTGGTTACATTGTCGTTTTCCAGCTGAGATTATCTAAAGGTTCTGTTTTGCTCATAATAAAACGCTTTTCTCTCGGTATTGATTTGGCTGCTAAGTCTTTCTGTGCTATATATTTCCCAAACAAACTATTTTACAAGACTCAGTACAGAGTTTACAGCCCCAGCTCCAGACATAACTACTTTAAGCTCTTATGAAAATGAAATACACATAAAATGGGATTTTTTTCTGTACCTGCAGCAGATGACAGCCTTACAAGAAAGTGCCAAGTCTAAGAAGCATTGACGGACTTCGAATGAGAGCGCATACTTCAGGGTCTGCCCATCGATGATTAAGGCAATGTCATTTTCTTTTCCAAGTGAATCTCCCAGGTTATTGCAGTGATTTGTCAGAGTTTCTCTTGTTGCCTTTAAAAAAAAAGAAAACATAATTAAATTTTGTTATAACAATTGATCAAAGAGGTTAAATCTATCAAGACATTTATGCTATATCAAAAGGATAGATGCGGGTCCTACCTCCGCTATCTCAAGAAGGATTCCCCAAAACTTCCCGCTTAGAATAGAGAAATGAGCGTGCTTTTGCGGTTACTCTTTTTTCATCTCAATGGGAGTTCTAGGTACAACAAAATACAACTGCTCAGCTGCACTTGGTACAGCCAATTCTCCCTTCTGTATAAGGGGTTTTGTGGGAAATTTTTGATATAGGTGTAGTTCCTACTTCTAGGACCTGTACATATCAGACAATTAAGGCATATGCTACCAATGTGTCATAAATGTCTGAGATTGGAACAGGGCTTTAATCATTTTATGGCTGTTGAACCGCACCTATTGTTATCTATAGTTTTTGTTTGTAGACAGGGTATGTGTATGAATATACACAATGGTTTTTAGCATGAATTTTGCTGCTGAATCTGCGTGTATTCCATCCCTAGATTCACGTTAATTAAGCATCTTAACCGCATCATATTCATTTTAATGGGATTGCATTAAAACTCATTGCATAAAAATCTATGCCAGAAATCCAATTCATCCACCACAGTGGATAGGGCCTGCCTTGTAAGCCGGGACTCCTGTTGTACACATAAGTAAGAGTCTAGGGCCACATGTATGAAAAGTGTCTAGGTCTAAAGCTCACGTTGTTGCACATAGCAACCAATAAGAGCAACCCTTTCATTTCATATAGTGCTCTGGAAAAATGAAAGGGGCGTTCTGATCGGTTGCTATGGGCAACAAGGAGAGTTTTAGACCTAAACAGTTTTCATACATGTGGCCCCTAGTGTTTAAAAAAGAAAGCACCTGTGTCAGATGAGCTGATAGGGTTCACTTGATAGATCCTTTTGGTTCACTAGGATATGTTATATGGTTGGAAAAGCCTTTAAAGGGAACCTGTCACATAGGTTATGCCCCCCTTGCTGAGGGCAGCACAAGCTAGTGACAGACCTGCTGTTTCCAGCGCTGTTTCCCTTATTCTGTAAGATGCAGCAGTTTTAGAGCATTCACCCCTCAAATTTTATTCATGAGCAGGTGTTAGCTCCGCCCAGCAAAGGCTAGCCACGCCCACTGGCAGTTATTCACATGTTTCTGTCTATTCAGAGTACTAGGTTTATCAGTTGAGGTGGGCGGGGCTAGCCTCAGATGGCCGGGTTTGAAAAACACTGACACTCTGAAGGACTCTTCGAATGACTCTTCTGGCTGAAAACTGCAGATTTGAGGGGTAAATGCTCTAAAACTGCTGCATCTTACAGAATAAGGACACAAGGCGGCTGGAAACACAGGCCTGAAACTACTTTGCTTCCCCAAAAGGGGGGCAAAAACCTAGGGGCCCAGGTTCTCTTTAATGCAACAAGGATCATTAAAAGGTTTTTCTCACCACATTAAACACCTTTTTAACATGTAGAAAAAAGGTAAAAAAAAGACAATAACCATAACGGCGCTTTTTTAAATTTTTGTTTTGGTTCGGGGAGATAAAGGAAAATTTTAAAACTCTGCTTGTGTACACAAGTTTCCCCCTAGGTTACCGCCCACCTTTTAAATGTTCTCACTTATCTGTTTTCTCCAAGTTCCCCACCCAAACCCGGGCAAGTCACTCCCTCCCAAACGTCTTTTTTCCCTTCCACAAAAATTTTGTTTTTTAAATTTTTTAAAAGGGGTTTCCGTACAACGTTAGCTTTCAAAAAGGGGGGAACACAAAATAAAGTTTTTTTTCCCCAAATATATTACTTTTTCTTTTTTAAAATTTCTTAAAGGACCCTCCAGTTTTTTTTATCCCCTTTTCTGTCTCCTTCTGGTTCCCCAAGTGGACCGCCCCTGTGAACTTCTCTCCCCCCCCCCCCCCCTGGATTTCTATCTAATAGCAGGAAGTGACCTCATCACACAGGTCGCGCAGCACAGAACCCGGGACGGAGATTTTTTTTGTTATTTTGATCTTTCAGATAATAGACAGTAAATTTCTGCTTTTTACTTTAAAATCCCGAAGCTTCCCTTTTCCGACAGCATGAGATTTAAACAATTAGTGGGGGGGTCCCGAAAACACAGAGCCATATGCTAATTACAGACAGCTTGACCCGGGAAGGGCATGACAAAGCACATTAAGAAACTTTGAGATGAGACAAAACCCCCAAAAAGAAAACTTTTTAAATCCTTAAGAGGGGTAAGCCTTGTGCACTACAGATTATAAATCTCCAGTACTTATCCCACTGTAACATGAATAGCACGAAACAGCAGATCTGTTATGTCAATCACTGCTATAGACCCACCCACAGTCTAACCAGGAAGTGAGAGTTTGAAGCTGGCTGTGGCTCTGAAACATCATGGGGGGGGGGGGGGGGGGGGAGAACAACCCTTTTAAAAATGTAAATACGGTTGCCTCTTAGGACCGAAGAGTTACACTGCTGTTTGTAATGTTTCATTTGAGTGACTTTCTGCTGTTTCCTGTTATAACAAGTCTAGACCATAATCATCCTTTCAACATTTTAGTCATTAAAATCCACATCTCCAGCGGATCATGTGATAAGATTTCACATATACTCACATTCTTTTGATCATTTAAACAAATTTAGTGCTAACTTTCTTCTGGGTGTTTTACTTGTGTGGGGAAACTTTCTAGTGTCCATGCTCTGTGTAAACAGTTGAATTTTGCCAGGCGTCCTCTGTTATGCCACTGTAGTAAATCCGTGTAAAAGAGTATAATTTGTTGACAGCTAAAGTACTGAAATATCCTGAAGGAAAGATCATGTGTGGTCCCAGCTGTGTAGTCAATTTCAAGAATCACTACATTTAAAGCTGTATCTAGCATTTCCAAGACCCTCACGATGAAACAAAGCACGGCTCACCCGAGACCTGACTGCAAATAACTCAATGATATATTTGAAAATAAAAAAAAAGTCGGATTAACAACCTAATTACTGCTGGTTTTCATTCTTTTACTACATTTTTAATTTCATATAAGTACAACAATGACAACATTATTCTCCATACTAAAAGGATTCTGCAGTTAAAGTAAATGCATACAGGATAGATTTGCTGTTGATTTGGTTGCAGATTTTGGTGCAGATTTTACTACATTGACTTTAATAGGAGACAGCAAAATCCACAGGAAAAGGTTATCTGCCAATTTTAATGCAGATTTTGCCTTCTCCCATTTAAACCAATGTAGTAAATTCCACAATAAAGTCTGCAGCAAATCCATCTCATGCACATGCAGCCTTAAAAATGCTATTGTCCCATTCTCTATAGCTTGACCACGACTGATGTGATTCTCATGGCATGTTCGAGTGGCATCCAAATGTTAATTCTAAAAAGCCCCTTTAATATTTTTTTATTTTTTTACAGATATTGACTGTGTGTTGCAAGGTTGCACGATGGGGGTCAAGAGTATACCATTAGATAGGATTTTTATATACTATAATTTCAGTTGTTTGCCTTCAGGGAATACACAAGGTCTAGGCGTTCATTTGACATTTTACTTTTTTGTTTTAAACTTGTCTATTTAGTTTTGGTGATTTATGCATAAACTTTGCACATCTTACATTTATTTTATGAGATGTGCATCTTAGGCCTTTTTAGGTCAGACTTTTTTGCAAAAAAATGGATGCTTTGATATAAAATTTAGCAAGAAGGTGTCGGGAGTCTAAACACTGACTGACATTTTTACAATGTGTCAGTTATTTACTATCAAATATATAGGTAAGAGGGTACAGTGTGATTTTTTTTATTTAATAATTTAGGGTTCATTACATGTCAGGTGACTACCAGAGGTACAAAACACCCAGAAGTCCCTAGCAAAGAGAGGATATCATTACAAATGGTCTTGAATTACAGCAGTATATCCATCCAGATTGGATTATTTGATGGTGTATTAATAGGATACACAATAAAAGTTTGATAAGTGCGGATCCCACCTCTGGGACCCACATCTATCTCGGGAATGGGCCTCTGAAAGTCTCAGCTCGGAATGGAGATCCTGTTTCTATTCTGTTCTTTGGGAGCTCCCAGTATAGATGCAGAATACAGTGTGATGCGCAAGCTCGGATGGCTCTTCATTCTGAGCTGTAACTTTCAACGGCCTGTTCCCAAGATAGGTAGGGGTCCCTGATGTGGGACCTGCACTTAAACTTTTGGAATGTTATCCTTTTTTTTGTTTTGTTAGTGGCTTCTTTTCCCAAGATCCTAAGTATATGACATTAAAGTCCATGGTGGTAACACCTCTTTAAAAAATATTCTACTGTTTGATGCATACAGTTCCTATGTAGATCGATGCATAATCCTAACCTAAGTGTATAAAGTTAGTGCAGTTAGCGCATGCTGCTTCATGTGTAGTCTGATCCTCCACTCAAGTATTAGTCTCTTGCTAAATAACTCCTGAACTCTGTAGCGGCATATGTGATCCAAGCAGGCCAATGTTAAACATAGATAGCACGTAATACATCCCAGAGGGAGGGGAAAGGAGACCGAGGAACACAGGTTAGGGCAGTAAGAGAAGGAAGGAGTAAAGGGGCAGTTGCTTCACATAGGTTGCTAACTGAGCTCTGAACTTACAGCTTCACAAGCAAGGAAAGTACAAATCTAGTAAAGATAAAATTAAAGGGGTTTTCTCACTACAATCATCATATCTGTAATGACGGGGACAGTAAAAATAAGGAATTCTGCAACTGGTTTGTATTAAGCAAATTATTTAGCATAGCAGCTGTTACCCAATTTGACCTGTGTATGCTATTCTCCAACCTCCGGTTGGGTCACATCACTCAGTTCTGGTGTAATGGCTCTGTGGGGGGGGGGGGAGTCGGGCCTGCAGCCTGTGCTGTGATCGGCTGCCGTGCGCTCTCTGTGCTGGCTGCCAGCAGTCTGGGTAATCTGTGTCACATGTATGTGTCTGTGTTCTCATTGTCTTCCTTTTCCTCCCCCTAGGTAAAGAAAAGGCTGTGTGAGACAGCGGGGTGGCTCCTGTCTGCTCTCTCCCAGTGATAGCCCCTATTTGCAGTGCTGTTGTCTGTAGTCAACGTTGCTCCTAGTCTCTCTCCCCCTGACTGTGGTAAAAAAGGCCGTCTTTCTGCCCTCTCCTAGTAACAGCTCTGATGTGAAGAATCTGGGTAACTACTGAGTCTCTTTAGCTGCCAGATTCATTCCCCTCACCCATATAAAACACTCATATACACTCTGCTACCCCACCCATATAACACACCCTATACACTCTGCTCCCTGCTCTTCTTTCAGGCAGGAGGGAGAAACATTTGAGCATTCCTCACATTGTTCATCCTTTCAGAGTCAAAATTTCCCATGCCTTTCATGACTCATCAATGGAATTAAATTCAATTTTGTGCTACATGAATGTTAGATATCTCTGTGCCCTGCAGGGTCATGTGTCCACATGCAAATAATAGTGCTGTTACGTTAGTGACACTGGCTGTACATAACCAAGATTGTATTAGGGAGGCACAGATAGAAATACATGTAGGTCAGAGAGACAGAGAGGTTACGTGGTAATGGCATGCTGGTATTATTCAGTCACTATGTGGTGGTGATACAGAGAGTTTTCAAGGCTCTTTTGCAAGACATTGATGGCAAATCCTACTGAGATGCCATCAATGCATAGGGACACAATGCTGCCAAAAAAGTATTTTCTTTGCGGGGTCTAATTTATGTTTGTTAAGTTGTGGGGGACAGTAGGAAAATTGCATGGGTGAAAAACTTGTCATTATCTGTAGCTGCACATGGCAGCGCTGATTGCAAATTGCAATTAGAAGAAAAGAAGAGATAGGGGTTGGAACAGAGAAGCCATGTGCTGCCAAAAAGTGACAAGATTTCAATTTCTTAAAAAACACCACCATTGTGGGCCTTGTTCACAGCTCAATAGCTGGACTAAACTGAGCCCAGGAACAGGCGTTCTACCTTATGATGCTCCTGGGAAAAGATGACAGTGCAGTCTGATTGCTTAATATGGCCCCGTTCACACGGCTTTTTTGGCCGCGGATTGGAGCCGTACTGTCCTCCGTATTTTGCGCTAGCAAATACTCTTCCAACCGTCCCTGTCATTACGGTACATCCACGAGTTCTCGAATAGATAACAGTAATATTCTCGTCGCTCCTCCCCGCACGGCGAATCCGCCGCGAGGGAAAAGTGACATGCACATTATTAACGAGCGTCGTACGCGCCGTAAATAATTGCATGTCTATTGTGGGGCCGGCAGCACTCCTCCGCCCCGCGCCCGCCGCCCCGCCCCCGGCCGCGCTTAGTTGCAACGCCGAGTAACAGTGGGCTAAATCCGGCCCGCAATTACGGCTTGAGAATAGCTCGTGTGAACATGCCTAAACAACTCAAAGGGTTCCATTGGCTAAGGGAACAATTAAATGATACAGACAGCAACATTTAGCTTGGTACCAGTTTTAGATCCAGCTATTGATCATGTGAACAGGCCCACAATGTGGTGTATTTTTCTTAAGTAGTAATGTCCTTATTTGTTGTGTGATTTTTTGTTGTAAATTATCAGTGTAGGACTCGCAAGACATGAGGCCGGTTGACGCCTGTTTTGCTAGCTTGCGTATTTGGACCCCCTTACAACTAATACCTCATATTTATATTTTCCCAGTATGGCATTTTTTTTTCTGCCCAATAGTGCTGGGGAGCTAAAGGGAGACAAAACTATTTAAAAAAAAAATTGTTGGGCATACCCAGATGTGCTGGCAGCCCCGTCCTAGTCTGTTAATATGGGCGACATTAAAGGCTGTAATCCAGCATGTGCACCACACTTTTGCATGCCCCTTATGTATAGCTTATCTATAATGCAATGTAATACCAGCAGTCCCCCCCACATGCCAGTTCTGGGATGGTGCGTTGGTTGTTTACTGGGTATTTTTTGCATTCTGCTATTCTCTCGCATTGTATTATAACTGGCATACTGGTTGAACATATACCAAGCTAAATGTGGCAGTCCCTGTATCAATTAATTGTTCCCCTTAGCAATGGGACCTTTGATTTGTTATTCAGCAAATCATATGCACCCGTCATGTTTTTCCCAGGAGCATATAAGGCTATATGCCAGCCTCCTGGGCTCACTTAGGTCCAGCATTGAGCTGAGAACAGGCCCACACTGTGGTGTTTTTTAGTAAGTAACTGTCCCTTTTTGTTGTGTAATATTTCAATTTCTGTAATATTAGGGGGGCTGTATTTATAGCTGTTTACGCTAATGCAGGTGTTCTAGTTACAAGGATTGCTTGGGGAACCAGGGAAGATGGTGACTCTCACGGCTCTGCAGGCATGATAACCTACCATTGCAGGAAGTCTGCAGAGCTGTGACATCCACTCCTTCCTACTGCTCACACAGAGCTGGGGAGGGAGCGGGAACACAGAACGGGTGTGATGAGGTCACCACAGGATACACTACTGGGAGGAGAGACCTGCTCCTACTAGTTTGAAAATCAAGCTAGAACTGCCTAGATGCCTGCAGAAAGCTGTAGTGAGACAACATTAACACACCATGAACATGTAAATTATGAATAGAAAGTAAATCAACTTTTTAATGCTTTCTGCTGGGTCTTGATACACCAGCAGTGAAATTTCGATTAAATTATATTGATAGGAATCTACCTGTAATATTTTTATTTTATTCCTGTCCTCAGTCTTTCTTTTCCATATTCATAGCAGTCTAGAATGTCAGCAGATGACAATAGCAAGCTAATTGCAATGGAAAAAAAATATATTTCCTGAAACACAACCCAACTACCATATTATTTACTGGAATAGATCACAAGCCAATTAGGCAGAGATGAATAATGTTCTGTTTGATATTAGTCATCACACAGAGAAGGACTCTAAAGAGCTACAAATCCGACAATTATTTCAGAATTACCAGAGGTTTGACATAATGACCTTTATACTGGGCAGGTAACTATGTTAAAACACGCCAGACAACATATTTACAATACAGACAAAACAAAGACTAAATACTTGGTCATACTGAGGGCATAAGTGAAAAAGGGAACAAACTAAATTGAATTTAAAATTAAGACTAGGGCTACACTATACAATATGCCAGAGCAACAGTAACATCCAGGCAAAACTGAGATGTCTCTCTTAGAGTAGGTCTACATGGCATGGGTTTTTAGTTTGGATTTGAAAATCGTCAAAATCCGACTGTAAAACCATCCCCACAGACCTCAATACAAAATCTGAGCTGTAGTCTACACATCTCGGATTTTCTGAGGTTAGATTTCAAATCCGCCATTTTGGAAAGAAACTTGTTCAATAATCTGCCGTATTTCACAACGAAAACAGTGGAAAATTTACTATGGAAGTCAAGGGGGGGCTAAACCTGACCAGAAAATTGTTGGGGGTTTTTGGGATATTTTTTTCAACCTCTGTGTGACACAGACGGAGACACGAGAGATAGATAAATATTTATTGATCAGGTTAGGGGTTTGGTGGATCTATACAAAAAAAAAAATATATAAAATATAAAATAATATTAATTATATATAAAAAATTTTATAATATAAATATATATAAAAAAAATATATATATAATGGGAGACAGTAATTGGCATTATTGAGGGGAAGATACTTTTCCCCTAAAGCTCCCATTAAAATTTGGGGGTGCAGGAAGATCATGCCCCGAATACATGTCCCCGAAGGGCCGGGTTTCGGTGGGGGGTAGCCGCAGTTTTTGTCAAAAACAATAAGGCCCATGTTTAAACCGTCAGGTCTAAAACTCACTTTTTTGCCAATAAAAACCAACAGAGAAACCCTCAAATTTTTTCCCCAGGCACTGATGAAATAAAGGGGCCTCTATTGGTTTTTTTTGAGTAACAAAGGAGTTCTGATAGACAGTTTTCATACATGGGGGCCCAAATTTTTACTAAAAAACATCTTAGTATTTAGTATAGTGATGCCAAGTCACTTGCCAGTCTTTTCCTGGAGTGGTCAAAGAGCCGGGTGGGTGGCTACTCCCATGTACCAAGTGAGGTCTGCGTCTGCTACTGCTGATGGAAAGCTAAAAGCCATGTTGTAAGTAGCACATGGTACTCTTGTTTGGTTCCTGTACAAGGGGCACTCAGTGTGTCTCTGGTGTAGCAAAGGCTGTTACTCTGTGTAGAAGCTCACCAAGCGGTTTTTTTTTGGTACTTTTACCCTACATTAAGGTGAAAGTTTCTGTTTCCTTTAAAAAACCCCGGGCATAGACTGCCTTGGACTTTATCTGCAGTGTCCCTGCTCTGTCTGTAAAAACCCCGGCGCACCGAATTTTGAGCTAATCCTCCACAATAAATATATACTGTATATAGTATGTAACACTTAGTAGTGAAGAGAGAAAAGAAAATTTTGTGTGATAATCTCTATACTGTTGACATAAAAAAAAAACTTAAGGGAACAATAGAACTTTTGGCACACTGCTAGGCCCAAATCGCTTTAAAGATATTGTTAAGCACCAAAGTATGAACCTGTTCTTCTGCAGGCATAAAAACAGTCAGTGTAGAGCCAATACCACAAGTCGGGGCTCAGGCCCCACCTTTACCCTGGTCTGGCTGTTATTCTGCAGGTCAAACATACGGACGTGTAAGCCAATACCACAAGTCTGGCCAGGCCCCCTTTACCCGGGTCTGGCTGTTCTTTTGCAGGTCATACATACAGGGCAGTGTAGACCCAATACCAAATCGGGCTCGGCACCACCTTTACCTTGCTGGCTTTCTTCTACGGGTCATACAACGGGACATGAGACCAATCCACAATCGGTTCAGGCCCACCTTTCCCCGGGTCGGGCTTTCTTCTGCAGGTCATAAAAAGGGAAGTGTAAGCCATCCCACGTCTGGCTCAGGCACCACCTTTCCCCTGGTTGGTGTTCTTCTGGGGTTTACATACGGGCGTGCCTTCCCAAACAACAATCGGCCGGGCACCCCCTGAAAACCGGTCTGGCTGTTCAATGTTATGTGCGTAGGTTTGGCGTCAAAGATTCATAAATGTGTCAACTTCTATGTGGTGCGATGCCCCCAGAACGCCCGAAATCTATGGCGCATTAAAAAGTGTCTTTGGCGCATTAAAAATTGACTTATCACTGCAAAGTTTGGGGGTGCCCCGTTCATACTTCTTTTTTTCTCAAAGTACACCCTGAAAACTGAACCAAAAACCCCCGCAAAAAAAACCCTTTGGTTTTGTCGTAAAGCTTCAAAAATATCGTTGAACTGAACATTTTTGGATTCAGAATCCAAGTATTTTGTCCTTAGGCTATGTTTACACAGGAGGTTTACATCAAATTTTTTTAAATAATTTATATCTTAATCCACAAAAATCTCCCGTAAAACATCCCTAAGACTTTAATAGAAAATCAAAACTGATTCACCCGGGCCCACTGAGGGCTTATTTCAAAACAGCTGGTTTTGAAAAAAAAATTAGAACATGTTCTATAATCCACCAGACAAACGGCAGATTATAGTACTGTTCTATTGAATAGGGTGCTCTAAATCCGAAAACCGTGGCAAAAAGCCACAACTAAAAATGGAACATAAAATGAAAACCGTTCGAATCTGACACAGTATTTTACACTCTGCCGTATAGAAGTAGCGTTGGGCTATAAATTGGGTACTGTCGTTGCAAGTTAAATTTATGTAAAAGATAGCCAAGATGGTCATCAATGATACGATGGTAGTCTCGTATTCAAAGCAATATGGATAGTGAGATATGGAGTTTGAAAGTAAAAAGTTCAAAACATTGCTACCCTTTTGCTTGTCAGGGATCACATTTTGGTCAGACACTCGTCCACTGTTGTCCATCACTAATGACTATTTACATATAATATGCAAGTGATAGTTAAAAAGTCATACAACATTTATTTTTTGTGTATGGACAAATTAAGGCAGTGGCAGTTGTTTAAAGGAGTTGTCTCACTACAGGCTTTCAGCCTACCTCAGTGTGTCTGGAGCAAGGATTTTAATTTTGGGGCTTTTTGTCCGCCTCTTCTCCTCCCCCTCCCCCTCCCCCCCCCCTCCCCCCCCCCTCGCACACTACAGCCTCCCCCCTCAACTGCAGTAACTTCTATACGCAGGGGGAGGGGGGGGGGGGTTGGGAAAGGTTTGCTGCCATTGTTAACCCGTGTGTTGCCAGATCTGCTGTCACGCGGACAGTCACTGTGCGGCTGCTGTGGCCGGCTCTTGTGTTCCTCTGCACGAGCAGGAACAGCAGGGGGAGGGCTGATCCTGAGGGGGGATGGACAGAGGGCGTGAACTGTGTATGCTAAAAGCAGGCAGGGGGGTGAAAGGTTTTCCCATATCCCCCGCTTAGCAGACAAATCCCACGGGCATTTAAGCAAAACAAACAAACCCTGTCAAACAGACCAGGGCAGCTGTAAGGTGTTACAAAAATCACAATGGTATAAACACAGAGCAGGGAGGGATATGAACCGTTCACATCCCCTTTTTATCTGTTTTTTTAGTATTCAAAAGCTTCACGACACATGGGGGGTTATAGTAAAAACCCTTCATGCTGTCCATCCTACTGACCACAGATCAGCCCTCACCTTGCTCTCCCAATCTGTGTAAGACAGGGGGGGAGAGGCCCCCAAAAGGGGTTAAACCAGGCAGCCCCGTACAAGAAGCCAGAGCCCCCCCCTCCCCTACAGAACTCACAAGTGGCCTCAACTGTGCTCCACCTTATGAGAACGAGGCACCCTTTTGACAGCCCTGAAAAAAATCAACAGGTCGGTGGCTATAGGATTTTAGGAGTGATACCTCCCCTCCGGATAATAAAATCGTAGGAATTTTTAATGAACTATATTTCAAAGGGCTTGTTTTTTAAAAATCTTTTAAATTAAAACCCAAACAATTTTAGCGGACAACCCCTTTTGGCATGAAATGTTCTGACAGGTTCCATTCAAGCTACTTTTGATGTATAAAGTATACAGAAGCTAGGTTGTGCAGGCTCTTAAATATCGATTTTGTTTGTTGGGCTACTGAAATAATTTTTACATTTATTTAAATGTTAGGACCTGCAGACATCACTAGCAAAACTGCAAACAGATTGTCATGTACATTTGTCAAGTACACACTTACCAGCACGTGACGTTGGGCCACTGTAAACGAGTTAATTTATTTCCACTCAATCTTATTTGCACTCGCCTTCCACTCAGGTGGAAAACTGGGCATAAATCACACCCCAACACAGTTCAGACACCCAAAAATATACGCCAACACCACCTTTCTATGAGAAATCAATAATCAGAGGGGAAGAACTCCATCACCCACAAACACCACTTGCCAGGCACTTGCAGGGTTTAAAAACTCTTATCAAACACTGCTCTCCAGGACTCACAGGGTTAAACACTATAATCAAGGCTATGGATTCTTAGAGCATGCATGGACCAAACTTATTAAAGTTTTAAGCTTTAATAGAAAAAAGTAATTGGGAAACAGCTCAGTGATGGCTGAACCCAATGCTGGTACCCAGCTCCCTACTGAAACCGTGTTTTTGTCACCTAAACAATCGCTTCAGGTTTCAGAGCGCTCCATCTGTTCATCAGAGTAATGTGTTGTCCCTGACTAGCTGATTATGTGAGGAGGGGCAGAGCAAGGAATATCTAATTGTAATGTGTCCCTTAATTGACCCATTGTGATGTGGTTTGAAGGTATTATAGGGATGGATGCCATACCTTGACATAGATGAAACTCTAGACCCCATGTCAAAAGTTGCAGTTTGGAGATAACCTGTCACCCTCACCCTCAATAAACAAGGCTGAGAGTGGTTTATGATGCTTGAATAAGCCAACTTGTAAACAGTGGAATACACATAATTGATATGTGGTATGGGGGGGTATACATAAACAATCCATAGTCACTGGGATTTACTGTACATAACACACTTTCCTACTACACCTCCCGCTTTATGAGTGGGTGTGGGGTACTGGCTTACCTGCCATCTAATAAGCCACATCCATCTCCATCCTCCCCTGGCACGACAGCATCTGCATTACCATGTTCAATGCCCTTTTTATGTTGTATTGAGAAATCAAACAGCTGTAACACCAGTCTCAATCTGAGTAGTTTCCCATTGTAACCAGCTACTCTGTTAAACCAGCTAAGTGGGTTATGATCGGTGACCACTGTGAAGTTGTGCCCATAGAGGTAGGGCTGTGGTTTCCTTAGGACCCACACAATTGCCAAACACTCTATTTCCAATGTGGCATAGGAAACTTCCCTTGGCAGGAGTTTTCTGTTAAAGAGGTTGTCTCACTACATTGATTCATCTTACCTTAGTCCTGTTTTCCTGGTTTCACTTTGAATTCAGGGGTGTGTTTTCTTGCTTCCACTAGGCTGCAGTAGAAGCCAGGTCTGTAGCTATAGCAACCAGTGCTGGCAGCCTATCAGGATAGATCAAACAGGTCTGTAGCTATAGCGACCTGAGGAGCTGATGCAGCTCCTACAAGGAGGGATATCTAGGAATAGGTAGGACACTATTAATGGACATATATTGCAAAGTTACTTGTTTTTGCAAGATCTTTCACATAAAAAGCAATCCTTGTAGCGAGACAACTCCTTTAAGATAAAGAATTTGGTATTTTTCTCCTTTCTGATTCACCGAAAAACTGTACATAACACATTTTCCTATTATACAGATTGGCAAGAATACTTCTGTATGCAATAAGCTTCCCCTACTGGTTGCTGCAGGCAGCCATATTTTAGAAACAAACTTTGAATGTATGATGTAATATAGGAGAGCTGTATATCAGAAAAAAAACTATGGTATTTCAGATCATTTCAGTATAATGATATATTGAGAAATTAGTTACAGTATTAATATAAAAACTAATGGAATTAAAATGTGGATATCAGCTTTAAGGAAAATGTCAAATGATAGACTAAGGAGATAAGACGGTGAGATAGCGGAGAGCGTTTTGAGAACAAAGGTTTATGTAAGAACAAACACATAGTAGCAAGGGTAACACTCTGGTCCACATTTTTCTCAATCTTCATCTCTTAAAACCACATTTGTGGACCAGGTGCAACGAGGGATGTTCACATTCCAGAAGAAGTAAATACACAAAAATCACACAGTATGTGGCATTAGGTCCATTCCATCAGCGGACCAGTCACAGCTGAAATCCTTCTATCAAACATAGTGAAATATTGATTGACTAATGAGGACACAAGTGGTGCCCAGTGATATGGCAAATAAACAAAATAAGTAATATATTCCAGATGGCAGCATGGAGATTTATAACCTTGTGAATAGCTATAAGCATGTTATCATATATTTCCAACAATTGGTTCAACAGCTTGGACAGATCCTTCCCCTCTGCTGTATGACCAGATGTGAACTAACTGGCCTACATGGATATTTGCAAATTAAGGGTGCAATCGCCTAAGGGTGCTGTCCCACAGAGCGTTTTTGGTTCAGAAATGTACAGCAATAATTGCTGTGCCTTTCTGCAATAAAAACATAAATGCTGCAAAAAACGCACCAAAAAGTGGCAGAAAAAATAGTCACTATGGGACAAGGCTGAGGTAAGAACAGTGGCTTAAATAGAATAGTAGGATCCTCAGAGAAAAGTTTGAACTAGACGCCAATCATGGCATAGGAGTCCTGCGTGGGTTGTTGTTACTCAATAGGTCACAGACAGGAACCAACCAGGGTTGGGCTTCTCTCAAGTCCTACTTATGTGACCTCAGAGGCCAGGTATTAGCTCATGGTGACGTAAGCAGTGAACATGACCTCATTGCTAACCAACCAGCCGGGGACCTCGGAGCTCCAGCAACACTGGAATGTCAGTGACAGAAGAAATGAATACAAGTAATATTTTATCTTAAAGCAGTTTAGAGCAATAGAAAGTTTTCAGGAAATCTAGAAATAAAAGTATATGGTTTTTATATCCCCTACGTTCATAATATATTTAGTAAATTTGCTGTAATAAATTTACTTTTTAGTTTTTTTTCCCGGGCCCCAGGGTCCCGGGAATTTCCCCCTTTTTTAAAGGGTTGTTCTGAAAAAGTACTCTTTAAATCGAATCCCTCTGTTGGGGTTTTTACGGGACATCATGGGTCGGGTTCCCCATTCAGGATGCCCTCTGGACCCAAAGAAAGGTTTGGTTTTTAAAGCCATCCCATGGTTACATCGTTTTTTTAACCATTTTACTGACTGCCATTTTAACACTACTTTTTTCCCTACAGTTGGTCTGCCCCAGGTTTGGGTTTAAATTGACAGTTGTTTTTTTAAAGGGGGTGATGAAAAACAGGGGCTGTTTCTTTTAAAAAAAAGGGGGAAATGGTTTCTAAGGGGCCCTTTTAAAAGGGGGTTTTGTCTCACTATTTGTATTTTTTTGGGGTTTGTTTTCCCCAAAATGTAGGACGTTTTCCAAATTAATATTGCTTTTTTTTCATCTTTTTTTAAAAAGTAAAAATTTTTTTTTATCACCTTCTGAGCTCTCCTTATTTCCCCCAAGGCCCCGCCCTGTGTTTTCCCCTTCCCCCCCGCTTTTTGTTCTATCTGATCAGAGGGATTGACTTCTTTCACAAGGTCTTTGAAAGCAGTGTGAGGCTGTGTGTTATCTGACTTTCGGGAAAAATGACAGAAATTTACTCAAATTTTTAAACCATTAGCTCAAAAAGTTTCTCTGGCCCTCGAGAAGGAAAATTTAGCTAATTTTTGATGAAAAAAAAGAGAAGCTGAATACACGGAGCTCATTGCAAATTTTAACAGACGTTTTAAACCAGAAAGTGACAGAGAAAGAAAGCATTATTTAAATTCATGCTTTCCTATAAAAATTTTTTCAGATGAGAAAACCTTTTTAAAATTTTTGTAAAGGGGGACTGTTTTATAAAATTTTCTAGTGTAAGATTTTTTTTGTTGCCTATAGGACCAAATCTTTTTTCAGACCCACTTTGGGGAAATAAAAAGGGGACCCCTTGTTTTTTTTTTTTGGGCAAAAAAAAAAAACAGGTTTCATACTTTAGGTCCAAAATCTGGAATAAAAAATTATATATAAAATCCCCTGTATTGGTTTTTAAAAAGACTTTCTTTTGGGAATTTTCAGCTGACTCCTGCCCCAAAAAATTACAGAACACACTGGAAACCATAATCACCTACAGCTCAGCATTTACATGAGGTCAATCTTAGAAGCCTTACAATGAAAACAAAGGATCATGCCTTTTTATTTTCACCCTCCCCCTCATTGTGCTATTAAAAAACCCAATTAAGGGCTTTTTTGCTCAATTGACAGCATTTACTACTGGATTTATTTCCCCCAAAGGGGTGGGAGAGGGGTCACAGCGGGGGTGTCCAGCCAAGCTGTGACTCAATCTGCACTGGTTTACAGTAACTTGCACTAAGCAGTTTCCTTCTGTTTGTTTTTTGGGTTTTTCTCAAAAAATCAAAAAATCCCCAAATGGAAACATTAGCGTAAACCTTTCAACATTACAATAACCATACCAAAACACAGAGGATTCATATGTGTGGTAATTGGCATTGACCTGCTCTCCCTTTAAACAACTGCTTGTCCACAATGTCACCATATCAAGGCTTTACTAGAACTACCAATTTGTAAGTCCATGAAAGTCTATCTTTTACTACACGTTGTAAATATTATTATATTCATATTCTCAATGGTTCCAAATGTCTGTCTGTCTGTCTGGGTTTTTTACCAGTCCTTATTATGACCAGTAGTTTTAAAATCCCGTGGGAAATGTTTTTTAAACAAAGGGGGCAGCTTTTGAGTTTGGGGGAATTTTTTTAAAAATTTCCGGGTTGGTCACTTCGCCGAAAATTTTCCCCACAAAAAAAAATTTGGCCCAATTACTTTTGGGACGAATCGCGTTAAAAAAAAAAGCTTTTTTCCAGGCTGCAAGGCCTGCCCGGGTTTCTGTAGAACGGGTTTGTTTCCCTGCTTAAATTCCCCGCAGAGGGGGCTTGGTTTGGTCTTCTACAATGTTGTGTTTTAGTATGGGCACGGGAGATGGGCTGCCGCCCCCTCTTTGAATCGTTCATATAAAATTCCCTTTGGGGACTTAAGAGGGCAAAACTGGACCCAAAAAACTGAAGGGGGAAATTTTTGCCCGATAAAGTCATGGCAGCGGGAAAAGCTGGGGAAAAAAAACAAGATTTAGGGCCAGGTGGCAACATTTAAATGACAGAGGTTTTTGGGGGATGACGGGCAGCAGCCACGCAGCATGAGGGGCAGAGAGTGGGGACAAAGGGGCATTATGGGGGGTGGCAAAAAACAGGAGTAGGCCACAGAGTTGGGAAAAATGGAACAGTTTGTAGGGCATGGCAAACGCCAACAGCGCAAACATTTAGGTCAGGGCAGTTTGGACAAGACATTTGGAGGTGGCAAAAAAAAGGGGTTAGGCCACAGAGTGGGGGAAAAGACAGAGTTGTAGGGCACGGCAGAGCCCCAGAAACAGCAGAGGTCAGGGCGTGGCACAATGAAAGTGGGGTGTAGGTCACGGGCAGCAGCCCACAAACCCGCAGTTGAGGGTAGGCCGTGGCAAAATTTACATTTTTTGGGGGTGGGGAAAAAAAATAGCAAAGGGCCCCAAAAAGGGGGACAATGACAGAGAGTGGAGGTGGGCGGCGGCAAACGCCTTAGGTCAGAGAGTGGCACAAATTAAAATTTTGGAGGTGGCAAAAAAAGTAGTGGCCACAAAAGTAGACAATGGGCAGAGAGTTGGGGTCACAGCAGCGCAGCGCATGAGGTCAGAGGGGTTGGATAATGACACAGTGTGGGGGGCACGGCAGCAGCGGGATTTTAGGTTTAGGCAATGGATAATTTACATTCTGGAGTGGCACAAACAGGGTAGGGCCAAAAGAGTGGCACAATAACACAGTGGGAGGTCACGGCAGCAGCATCACGAGGTAAACAAATGGGAAAAATGACATTCGGGGGGTGGAAAAGCGTTTGTAGGCCACAGAGTGGAACCAAAGGGCAGAGTGGGGTGATGGAGGCAGCAAACATGAGGTCAGACAGTGGGACAAATTTCATTTTTGGAGGTGCAAAAAAAAGTAGTCAAGGCCACAGAAATGCACAATGGGCAGAGAGTGGAGGGGACCCGGGGGCAGGGAGTGAGGTTTAGGAAATGGCACCCAAGGGCAATTTTTGGAGGTTTGGAAAAAACAGGGAGTAGGCCACCCGAGTGGCACAATGAACAGTGTTTTTGGGGGTCCGGGCCTGCAGCCCGCATGGGTCAGACAGTGGAAAAATGACATTTGGAAAGGGGGCCCAAAAAAGTAGTAGGCCCCCGAGTGGCACCCAAAGGGGCAGAGATTGGAAAGGGGACGGCAGCAGTATGAGGGCAGGAGTGGCACAATGACATTCTTTTTGGGGGTGGCAAAAAAAAGTAGTGGCTCCGAGTGGCACAATGGGAAAGGGAGTTTGGGTGACGGCGGGGAGCGCATGACGTCAGGGCAGTGGCACAAAAGACATTCTGGGAGGTGGGAAAAAACAGGGTAGGCCACCCGAGTGGCAAAAAAGACAGAGTGTGTAGGTCACGGCGCAGCCACAGCGCGCTTTAGGTCAGACAGTGGGAAAAAGGGCAGAGGGGTGTAGGGCACCGGGGAAAAAAACCCCGCCCCAGCAGCATTTGAGGTCAGACGTGGCACCCAAAGACATTTGGAGGGGGCAAAAACCAGTAGCAGGCCCCAGAGGGGGCACAATGACCAGGGAGTGGAGGTGACGGCGGCAGCAGCATGAGGTGAGAGTGGCACAATGACATTTTTGGAGGGGGCAAAACCCGTTTGTGGCCAAAAAGAGGAGCACAATGACAGAGAGTGGAGGTTTACAGCAGCCGGGAGGGTGAGGTCAGAGAGTGGCATTAAAGACCCCAGTGTGGAAAGGGGACGGCGCAGCAGATGAGGTCAGGCAATGGCATAATACATTTTTTGGAGGTTTGGGACAAAAAGGAGTAGGCCACGAGGGCACAATAACACAGTGTGGAGGGCACGGCAGCAGCATCAAGAGGTTTAAAAACAGTGGCCCAAAAGGGAAAATTCTGGAGGGGGGAAAAAAAGAAAGGAGTAGTAGGCCACGAGTGGCACAATGAAGGGGGGGGGTTTATGGCGGCGCAGCTGGGGGTCCAAAAAGTGGCACAATGACCCTTTTTGGAGGTGGCCCCAAAAAAAAGAAATTTGGCCCCAGATGGCACAATAAAGAGAGTGGAGGTGACGGGGGCAGCAGCATTTGGGGAGGGAGGGGACAATGAAAATTCTGGAGGTGGCAAAAAAAGGGAGTAGGCCCACAGAGTGGCACAAGGACAAAAGGGGTGGAGGTCCGGCAGAGCAGCATGAGGTCAGACAGTGGCCAATGGGCCCTTCGGAGGAGGCCAAAAAAAGTAGTAGGGCCCCAGGGGTTGGCCCCAATTTCAGAGGTGGAGGTGACGGTTTGGGAGCGCTTGAGGTCAGGAGTGGGACAATTTAAATTTTTGGAGGTGGCCCAAAATAGTAGTAGGGCCCCAGAGGGGGCACAATGAAAGAGAGTGGAAAGGGGACGGTTGGGACAGCAGAAGGTCAGAAAGTGGCACAATGACCCTTCTGGGGGTTTTTAAAACAGTAGTAGGGCCCCAGAGTGGCACAATGGGCCAGAGTGGGAAAGGGGACGGGGGGCCCGCAGCATGAGGTAAAAGAGTGGCCCCAAAGACATTCTGGAGGTGGCCCAAAAAAAGTTTGTAAAGGGGCCAAAAAGGGGGGGGGTGGGGGGACCCCAAAAAAAAAAAAAAAAAAAAAAAAAAAAAAAAAAAAAAAAAAAAAAAAAAAGGGGGGAAAGAAAAAAATTGGAAAAAAGGTGGACGGGCCCAAAAAAAACAAAAAAAAACCCGCAGGGATGAGGTCAGACCCGTGGCACCAAGCATTCTGAAGGTGGCAAAAAGTAGTAGGCCCCAGAAATGGCACAATGCAGAGGGTGGAGGGGGACGGAGGGAGCAATGAGGTCCCGAAAGTGGGACAAAAGGGCATTCTGGGGGGTGGGAAAAAAAACCCGGGGGTAGGGCACAGAGTGGCACAAAAGCCAGTGTGGAGGGGGACGGGGGCAGTTTGCATGAGGTTAGGCAATTTGGGACAATGAAATTTGGAGGTGGCAAAAAAAAGGGGGTAGGCCAAAAGAAGTGGCACAATGCACAGGTGGAGGTCACGGAGCAGAAGATGAGGGCGGCAAGGGGACAATGACATTTGGGGGGTGGGAAAAAAAAAGGGAAAAGGGGCCCCAGGGGTGGCACAATGACACAGTGTGGAGGTCAAGGCGCAGAGCATTTAGGTCAGCAGTGGCACAATGACATTCTGGAGGAGGCCAAAACAGCAGTAGGCCCCCGAGTGGCACAATGAAAAAGGGGGTGGGAGGTGACGGCGGGATCGATGAGGTAGAGAGTGGCACAAAGGACATTTGGAGGTGTCAAAAAAAGGAGTAGGCACGAGTGGGACAATGACGAGAGTGGAGGTGGGTTGGGAGCAGCATGAGGTCAGAACCCGTGGGGACAATTTAATTCTGGAGGTGGCCCCAAAAAGTTTGTAGGCCACAGGTGGCAAAATGGGGCAGAGAGTGGAGGTGAGGTGGGAGCAGGGATGAGGGGCAGAGAGTGGCACAATGACTTCTGGAGGTGGCCCAAAACCCGTTTTGTAGGCCACCCGGGGTGGGACAATGGGCAGAAAAGTGGAGGGGCGGCGGGGGAGCAGCTTAGGTTCAAGGGTGGGACAATGACATTTGGAGGTGGCAAAAACTGGGGTAGGGGCCCCAGGTTGGCACAATTTACAGAGAGTGGAGGTGACGGGGAGGCGCATGAGGTTTTGACAGTGGCACAATGACATTTTTGGAGGTGGCAAAACCGAATAGGCCACGAGTGGCACAATGACAGAGAGTGGAGGTGACGGTGGGGAGCACCATGAAAGGGCAGGGCAGTGGCAAAGGGCATTTTGGAGGTGGAAAAAACAGGGTAGGCCACAGAGTGGCACAATGCACGTGTGGGGTGACCGGGAGCAAATTTGAATGAGGTCAGGCAATGGGACAATGAATTCTGGGGGGTGGCAAAAAAAACAGGAGTAGGGCCCCAGAGTGGCCAATGGCACCCGTGGGAGGTTTACGGCCAGGCAGCTGAGGTAGGGGAAAAAGGGGACAATGGGTATTCTGGGGGTGGAAAAAAAAAAGGAAATAGGCCAACAGGTGGCCAATGGGAAAAGTGGGAGGTCACGGGAAACAGCGCATGAGGTCAGGGCCCGTGGCAAAAATGACATTTTTTGGGGGGAGGGCCCAAAACAGTAGAGGGCCACAGAGTGGGCACAATGACAAAAGAGTGGGGTGTGGCGGGGAGGAGCATGAGGTTTAGGGTTTTTGGGCAATGGGCATTTTGGGGGTGGCAAAAAAAAATGAGGCCCCGAGTAGCCAATGGGCAGAGAGTGGGGGTTGACGGCGGAGCAGCATGGGTCAGAAGTGGCACAATGACATTCTGGAGGTGGCCCAAAAAAGTAGAGGCAACCGAGTGGCACAAAACAGAGAGTGGAGGTTTGGGCGGCGCAGGGGAAGGGGATGGGTCAGAAAAGTGGCACAATTGGGCATTCTGGAGGTGGAAAACAATTTGTTTGGGCCCCAGAGTGGCACAAAGACAGAAAGTGGAGGTGACGGGGGGCAGCAGCATGAGGTCAGCGTGGCACAATGACTTTTTGGGGGGGAAAAACAGTAGTAGGCCACAGGGGTGGCACCCAAAGCAGAGGGGTGGAGGTCCCCAGCAGCAGCAGCTTTAGGTTTAGAGAGTGGCAAAAATGCCGGGGTGGAGGGCACCCGGGAGCATGAGGTCAGGGGATTTGGGACAATTTTAATTCCCGGAGGTGGCAAAAACTAGGGAGGCCCAGGAGTTTGGGACAATGACACAAATGTGGAGGTCACGGGGGAGCAGCAGCCCCTGTGGTCAGACAGTGGCACCCCAAAGGGCATTCTGGGGGGAGGCAAAACAGTAGTAGCCCCCCGAGTTTGGGGAAAAATGACAGAGAGTGAAGGTGGGCCCGGGAGGTATGGGGGGTAGAGAGTTGGGGACAATGACATTCTGGGGAAAGGGGGCAAAAAAATGTATTGGGCCCCAGAGGGCCCAATGGACAGAGAGTGGAGGTGACGGCCCCGGGGGAGCAGAAAGAGGGCAGACAGTCAGGGGAATGGGCATTCTGGAGGTTTGGGCCAAACAGTAATAGGCCCCCGAGTGGCCCCAATGCAGATTTGTGGAAGGTGACGGCGGGGGGGAAACAGGGATGAGGTCAGGGGGAGTGGCACAATGGGCATTCTGGAGGTGGGCAAAAAAGTTGTAGGCCAAAGAGTGGGACAATGACAGAGAGGGGGACGTGGACGCAAACGCAGCAGGATGAGGTAGACAGTGGAAAAATTACATTCTGGAGGTGGCCCAAAAAAGTGTAGGCCCGAGTGGCACCCAAAGAAAAGGATGGGGGGGTGACGGTGGAGGCAACCATGAGGTCAAAACAGTGGGACAATTTAATTTGGAGGGGGGAAAAACTGGAGTAGGCCCCAGGGGTGGGACAATGACAGGGGGAGGGGGGAGGTGACGGCGGCAAAGGGGCACAGCATGAGCTTAGGGGAGTGGGACAATGAACCCGTGTGAGGTCACGCAGAGCCCACAGCAGCAGCATGAGGCAGACAGTGGGGACAATGACAGAGTGTGGAGGTGGGTGGGAATACCAAAAAACCCCAGTTTAAAAATGGTTGGGGGGGCAGAAAGGAGAAATGCGGGGATTTTGTTGGCATCTGGGGGGTGGCGGCATCAGAAAAGTGGTTTTAGGCAGGTAGTTTGAACCCAGGGGCTAAATTTTTCACGTTTGGGGAGGCGGGATGGGTGATGTAGTTTGACGCCCCAAGGGTTGGGGTGTTTGGAAAAACCCGGCCCATTCCACGCCTGTTTCATCTTTTACAAAAAGGGCAGGGCGTTCCACCCTTTCCCCTGGAAAAAAGCGGGTTCTCCTTGGGGTAACGATTTGGCCCCCGCCACCCCTGAAAAAACCCGCTTTGAGCCAAAAATTTGGCCGGGGGAGGACAAACTTCTCCACTTTTCAAATCGGCAAGTTGCGGGCCCCACATCCCGTTTTGGTTGGGCCCAGTTTGTCCCGGGGTTCTTCTAATGGGGGGGCCGGGGCTGTCCAAATAGGCCCCCCCACCCGTTTGGTTTTGGGTCTGCTCCCGGTCCTGCTGTGGGTTTTGCTGGCGACCGCCCCCCCCTCATAGGCGGGGGGAAGGAAGTTTCTTTATCAGTGACTCCAAAACTTAGGTTACTGCTGATGGAGGTTGGGACCCGCTCCTTTCCCCCCCCTTCCACCCGCAGCCCTGGGAAGTAGTCGTGAGGGGCTGAAAAAAACCCCCTTTTTTCAGACCCGTCGAGGGGGGGAAGAGCCCAAAATAGGCAGCGGCCCAAATGACTACGGAGGATTTTCCCTATTAAAAATTTTTAGTTTGTTCCCCCCTCTCAATTGCTTTGGAAAAAAGGGTCCCATTTTGGACCGGTTTAGTGGGGTTTAATTTGGGTGGAGAGCCAGAAGGCATCCTTCGCCAGTTTAGGGTTAAATTTTGGCTGTCAATAGCCAGGAAAATCTGCGCTGCGGGCCATCTGCACAAGGGACCCGAGGGGGCTCCCCCTGCCCCCATCTCCATGTTTACTGCCACGGGGCTTGCGGATAAACTTTCCTTTGTTTTCCTCATCTCCTTTTACCTCCCCCAAACTGCTCCTGCTCCTCCTTTTCTTGTTACCCGGGTTGAAAATCCACCCCATTTCACCGGGCAATTTTTCTGCTCCAGGGGTCCTCCTTTCCTTTTATTTCTTTCCCACCGGGGCTCATGTGGGGCCCCCGAGATGTTGTGCCACTTTTTCCGTCCCCTTTCCCAGGGCAGAAATTTTTTAAACATCTGTTCCAAAGGGCCTGAAGCAGTGGAATTTATTTTATCCCGTTGTCCTGCCGGGCTGGACAAATTTAAAGTTTGGGCCCCCTTGAAAGGCCTCAAAAAAACGGAGGTGTTTCCCCAAAGAGCTGCCAAATGGCTGACATTAAAATTACACAGGGGAGTACTCTTTTCCGCCTGGATCATCAAAAAATAATTAATGGCCTTTTTTTCTGTTTTATAAAGTCGGTCCAAAA
>JAODAL010031781.1:0-47947 GCA_025379985.1 Phyllomedusa bahiana
CAATCCTGGTTATGTAGCATAAGGAACAGAAGAAAAACCTGGGGAATTGAGCCAAGGGCTCCATATACCTTCATATTTTCTCAGAGCATTTATTTTTAAGTATACGCCCCTCTCCAATCTGATGACATTATTTAATTTGTTTACGTATTCGGTTATGGTTGGTGAAGAAGACTGAATCCATCTAAAGGCAATTAACTTTCTGGCCATATATAACATTCGGGAAATGCTAATTCTTTGTTCCACATCAAATACTATATCTTCTAAATAGCCAAGTACACAGTGTAGTGGGTCTAGAGGGATATCAATTTTATGAACTTTGCTAATTAACTGAGCCTGAGGGTTTCTTAGCTCCGGGATCGCCGCTTTTCGTAAGACGGGTGGCACTCCGACACAGGCTTCCGTTTATCCTGGTTTCAGCCAGTTTTATTGAGGCACAGGAACGTATACAAAACAAATCAAAACCTCGGCCACCTGGCCACTAACTAAACACAGAGATCCCTCTCTACACGTTGTCTGGACCTAATGTCCAGCTCCAGCAGTACTGTACACTCTCAGTACAGCATTAGACTTCTTTCAAGCCTCCTGGGGGCCAGAGCTCTCTCCTCAGCTCTGCTGCTCCAACTTCCAGGTAGCAACCACGCCCCCGATCATCTGGAGTAGGAGGCCTTTAATAGGTCTCCAGAGAAGCACCCAATACCTGGGCTGGAACACAGAGAACTGGAACGTGGGAACAACCACCCACCCATCTGCAGTTGTTCCAGAAAGGCCGGCCCTTAATGGCTGGACATTAGCCATGCTATGTACAAGGGTCAGCACCCTACTGTTGCTGACTGACAATACCTGGCTTCCCCCACTGAGATCAGGGTCTTGGTGGCATGCACGACACCTAGTGGCAGAACCATGCGACCACCCATGGTCGCTCTGCCACAAGTACTTGAGTTTGTCCTCCGTCTTGGCGGGTGTAGCAAGGGTCCAAAAGGGTGGAGAGCAAGAAGACTTCACTCAGCTGGATGGTGACTATTTGTCTGTAACTACCAAGACAAATTAGCATGCAGCGGGCCATCTGCACAAGTGACTCTGAGGGTCTCGCTGCCTCCATCTCCACTGTATACTGCCATGGTGTGTCTCAGTCATCTGCCTCGTCTTTCTCATCTCCCTCTACCTCCTCCAGCTGCTCCTGCTCCTACTCTCCTGTCACCCGAGTAGAAAAACCACTCATTTTAACAGACATCAACAACTCCAGACTCAGGTTGCTGCAGGTAGAGCTGGTACTGCTCTTACAACCCCAACCTCCCCCCGCAGCCTGAAGAAAACCCAGTCTGACCTGCAGGAGGATGGACGATGGCGCAAATAGATCTTATAGGTATCATTACCAATGGCTGCACTCTCTCACTGATTTCACAAGTCCGCTACCTTGGGATAACCTTTGACTCCAATCTGGCAAAACTACACATTCAAACCCTTACCCTTGCCTCCACATGAAAAATATCTCCTGAATCCGCTCATTCCTTCACTTTGAAAGCACGAAAATGCTTGTATATGCCCTCATCATCTCAGATCTAGACTATTGCAACATCCTTCTCTGTGGCCTCCCAGCTAGCACTCTCGCTCCCCTCGAATCCATCCTTAACTCTGCTGCCCATCTGATTCACCTCTCTCCTCGTTACTCCTCTGCCTCTCCCCTTTGCCAATCCCTTCACTGGCTGCCCATTGCCCCCACCAGATTAATGTAGCTGTGAGATGTAGTCACCACAACTCCAGTCCCCTGAACAGACAGATTTTGTAGCATATGTTCCAGGTGAATGGTGAATGGTGCAGAGTCCGCCATTTGAAAAGGGAGGGACTGCAGTACCACCAACTTGGACAGGAGCACGGTCAGCTTCTGCACTTTGGGATGGCTAGACACATACTGCTGTCTCTTGGAAATCATCTCGGTGCATGACTGCTGGCACCATGTGTGGCGAGGAGCATCTGGACCGGTAGATGATGTGAAAGACAGATAACTCCCTTCGGCAGAGGTGGTGGAGCCTTGACTGCCTGAAATGGGAGGCGTGCCACTGGGTGCTTCTACAGCAGGATGGGCCCCCACATCTGAGACATGTTTCTCCCAGGCCACTGTATGGTGACGCTGCATGTGTTGATGCAGGGCTGTGGTGCCAACGTTAGCTCCCTGGCCATGCTTTACTTTCTGCCCACAGATTCTACATATAGCCATGTTCGCCTCCTCCGGTGTCCTGGCAGAAAACTGCCACAGTGCCATGTAGGTGATTTTACCACCAGTACTCCACACTGACTGTTATCGCCGCTGCTTGGTGAACACCTGTGCCACTACTTTCTGGGACCTGCAAAGTGGGTGGTCTAAATTGTGGCCGTTTGACTCCCAACCTTACGCTGCTGCCACTCTGCTGACTCCCGGCCACACTACAGAATTGCCGACTACACCACTGCCTGACATGCAAGTTGCTGCTCTCTTCTGATGATGATGATGATGAAGCCCTTGCTTCCCGGGCCGGGACGATGGGTAGTTGAAAGTAGGCGACCGTCTAGGGCGCAACTTCATCCCAGGCAGTAAAGGGGGCACAAGGAGGCATGGAGTGGGCTGAATTTTCCATTTGGGGGGCACTTTATGCCTTGTTTAACTAGGGCACCAGAATACCTTGCCCCATTCTTGCTCACGTCACCCGGCTTCCAAGTGCGATCGGCTATATCGATTAGTGCTTGCCTGTCACCGCCGTCCTCCTCAACGGTCTCGCTGTACAAAGCCTGACCGCTCGCAACATAACCCCCCATGCCACTCTCCTCATCACTACTTGCCCGCTTCTGCAAGAAGCAGCGGATGTCTGCCCCACCTCTTTGCTGCCCACTGTCCTCAAATAGTTCATCCTCACTGTATAGTGGTGCAGAGGCCACAGCACATAGTAGTTCTCTGGCTGTGGGAACTGAAGGGGACAGAGGTGGGTTGAGGACAGGTGAGGGCCCCTGACCTGCTCCCGGGCAATGCCAACTAAAGGTTGTGTCTTACGGATGCTGTGGCCTCGCAGGATGACCCCTGCTGTGACGTCCCCTTACTGTGCTGTGACCTGTGTCGGCTCCAGGAACCTACTATTGTGTTCTTTGACGCTATTGTAGTATCTTAGCCCTCAGCTCGGTTCTCTCCAGCTGCCGCTGACATTACCTTGTCAGGTTGCATTCACACATCACTTATTTGGTCAGTTTTGCCACTGTAACTGCCCAGAGAAGTGAAGAATGAAGCGATTCTAAGAGCGGCGGCTGTCATGTGCGTCTCATACTAAAACACAGCATTGTATGAAGACCAAACCAAGCTCCCTATGCATATTTGAGCATGGCACAATGTTCTATAAGGCTATGTCTACACTGCATCAGAGAAAAAACGGCCCCAAAAGCGGCCGTTCTCTCTCTGATGCAGGACCGCGGCTTTTGTCACGCTTTGTGCAAAAGCCGCGGCCGCTTCTCGTTTTCCCGACGTCCCCCATACAATAGCATTGTATGGGAAGACGTCAGGAAGACGAGAAGCACCGGCGTATTATACAACATGTACTATCACAACCATATACTGACTAGTCCCACCAGGGCCGGGACAAGGCATTTTGGTGCCCTAGGCAAGTACAGCCAATGGCGCACCCCCCCTCAATCCCAAAAAATCCCCCCACACACACTAATTCCTCTCAACCCTGCGCCAGGTCATGTCACTAATTTTCTGCACATTCCACCTAGCTCCCGTCCATCTCCTCAGCAGTCATTGCACAATGAAAAACAGCCCTGACAAATTTGCTTTTTCAATATCGCTCCCCTCCATATGACAGTGCAATACCCCTAAATAACAGTCACTAAATAATCCCCCGATACATGGAGCAAATCTACCAGACGAATGATTGTTACTAAAAACCCTCCTACAAAACCAAGTCCCAAAACTATTACTACTTAAGCCTCTACCATTAACACCGCCATATCATCACCACATATCTCCAACATAACAATACTGAATAATACCGCCATACTGTTACTGAATATAAACCATTACACCAAGACCAATATTTTCTCCATACAGTGACCCTATAGTGGTAGATACCAGGTATACAGGTGCATTGCAAATAGTTCATTTAGGGCCTCACAGGTGATTCTTGTCTGATGTGTCATTCACTTATTCTTTACTTCTCTATTCGGTCCAGACCCTGATGACTTCCCCATCCCCCCACTCGTCACTGCAGAATTACAACACAAACACCTGAGAATCCTCACTTTTTTTTCTTTTTTCCCCAAGATCCCCCTCCTCCCATGTCAAACTCCCTATCATAATGGGCCCCAAAAGGTAATAATTAACCCCCAAATTTTGGACCCCCCATCCTATAAGGGAAAATCGGGTCTGGGCTAGTGAGTAGCTTAGAGAGACAGAGGTAGATTAGAGCCCCCTGTAGTTTGAGTCCCCTCCTGTAGTTCTAGGGCCACCTCCTTTAGTGGTAGGGCCCCTCCTTTAGTGGTAGGGTCCCCTCCTTTAGTGGTAGGGTCCCCTCCTTTAGTGGAGGGTCCCCCCTTTATGGTAGGGCCCCCCTTTTGTGGTAGGGGTCCCCCCTTTTTGTGGTAGGGGCCTCCTTTTTTGTAAGGCCCCCCTTTTTGGGTAGGGGTCCCTTTTGTGGTAGGGCCCCCTCCGTGTTTGGGCCCCCCCCCTTTTTGGAGGGGCCCCCTTTTGTGTAGGGTCCCCCCTTTGTGGTACTCCCTCCTTTTGTGGGAAGGGCCCCCCTTTAGGGGTAAGGCTCCCTTTTAGTGGGAGGGCTTCCTTTTGTGAAGGCCCCCCCCTTTTGTGGTAGGGGTCCCTCCCTTTGTGGAGGGGCCCCCCCTTTAGTGGTGGGGGCCCCCTCTTAGTGGTAGGGCCCCCCCTTTAGTGTAGGGGGCCCCCCTTTATGTGGCCCCTCTTTAGCTCCCGGGCCCGAGAACAGGAAGCTCGGCAAGCGTGCGAGACGCAACCCCATGCCTGCCCGCCAGCTATGTCGGGAGGGGAGGATGCAGGGCCCCCCTGCCCCCCCGTTCATCTTAATTTTAGTGCGTCGCACGGATGGCATCAAATTAAAAAGAGTTTCTGTGAAACAGGGGCAGAGCCTGCCAGCAGCGGCGGGCCCCCCCTTGCCTCAACAAACCGGCCGGGCCCGGTAGATCATACTGGTTGTACTGCCTATCGGCGCCCTGACCCCTGCTGTTTCACATTTCAACAACATCATGACACCAAGACAACACATACAATTGATCAACAGAACCTCCCCATTTGCGAGGCTTTCAAGCAGGACCTCTTTGACAGCATGACCACAGAGCTGAAAGTCACATACTAGTAGTGACCATCGGCAGGTTGATACAGAGAGACTTTGAGGATTCATAGAAAGGCCAGAAATAGGCCGGTCCTTTGGCTCCATCACACACTGATGAGTCCTTCATTTAACAAAATGCCCTGCAGAACAAAAAGATTGAATGCCGCACAACCAAGTGTCTTGTGAGACATAATGTTAACCATTTCCTTTGGTGCGGTCTGCGTGCAAGACGAACTCACCACACACCAGGCACAGGCATCGACGCTGCATAGCCAGGGAGGAATGTTTAAATCCCAATTCAAATTGAACCCCTACAATTATAGGTCGATTCAGGATCAAACAACCTGTTGTGAATTTGCCATAAAGAGGGTTTGGCCACGACCCAAATTTCATTTCCTTCCCCTGGCATCCAGCTCTGTGTGCTCCATAAAGGGGGCGTGGTGTGATTTGTTGAATTGCATATCATGTGACCCACATGGATGACATCACCAGCCTTTCTTTCTCTCTAGTCAAAGATGAGGTATTTTTATAATACGTACGCATTGCAAGTAAGCTACAACTGTAGCCTCAGAGGTAACATTTTTTGCTTTAACAGCACAAGAGTCCCCTAGTTAAAATCCCTGCAGGAACTTAACCTTGCATTTTTTTTCCTCATTATCAATGCACAGCCCTGAAGAGCTTCTTTTTTTAATTTGCCAACCCTGTTTGACTATTATCTAACTAGTCCAAAGACAGGGAGTAGAATGAAAGCACCCGGGGTTTGAACACTCAGACGTCACCTCTCCTCTCAGGCAGCTACTGAGCATGTGCAACCAAGTCTGAGGAGCTCTCAGCCCTGGTCGTATCACCTGGAGACAATCTGTAAACAATGGATCACTAAAGCAGCAGCTAAAACAAGAACTGTGCAGAATTTTTAAACATAAAATGTTTATTATTTAATTCTCAAACTTCCCACAACAATTTCACTTCGTGAAAAACCTCTTTAAAAACTCCTTGTTACGAGATCACAGTTGTGCAAAAAAGTACTGAAATATTTGACCAGCAATGGACATGTGCAACTAAAGTTAAGAGAGGTCACAACCTGTGGGTGCTACTAGGTCTATTAGGGTGTATTTGTATAACATAATATATTAGAATATACAAACATACATACAAATCACTATAAGAACAATATTCTAATGATGGATACCTCTAAATAATGGTCATAAAAAATCTTCCACATAATGTTTCTGTAAAAGGCAGCAAAGTTACACACCATTCTGTTACTGCTGAAACAAACCAGGAACCCAAGACCAATAATATCAATGAACTGTTTATAGCAAAAAAACCAAATAATACCGCCACATTGATAACCACATATCACTACCATATAGGGACTGAATAATACCGCATACGAATTTCTGAATATAAACTATTTTATACTGCCAATATTCTCAAAACCCTCCATGTATAGTTTCCCTATCATGGGTCTTTTTAAATGGGTGTTTAGATAAGTTTTTAGCACCTTAGGGGTGTCCGCCATACCTGTAAGGGGACCTAAAAAAATGATATTGAAAGATAACCCCAGAGTCCTCCGGGAGGTGCTCCTCCTATTTCTGAGGCATGTGATTGAGCCAAATAGCGCAACAGGAGGCCACATATGGGATAGCTCTTGAAAACATCAGAATCTGTAGAATCAATATTAAAGTTGCAGTTCCTGTCATAATTCTTCTGTCTTCCTGTGAATAATGGATGAAAATTTAAAATCTGTCAAAAAAAAAAGTGAAATTTGAAATTTCACACACCTCCACTTGCTCTATTTCTGTGAAATACCTACCGGATTAACAAACTTCCTAACACTGATTTAAATAATTTAAGGGGCGTAAAGTCTTAGATGAAGTCAATTATGGGTATCTAACATGCAGGCCCCTCAACCACGTCCAGAACTGGACGGTCCCTGAAAAATGTATATTGCAAATTTTCTTTTCTTGAAAATGTTAGAAATGGTCTACACAATTTTCTAAAACCCACTAATGTTTAAAAAAAATAAAATAACCAGGAAACAATTTAAAAAGTAGATGCCAACCTACAGTAGACATATAGTAGAGGCTAGTTATAAACTAATTTTCGAGTGGAATAACAATCTGTCATTGCATGCAAAAATTAGAAATTTGAGAATGGCACATCCTAACAATATTTTCACCAACAAACATGGATTGTTTGGACCAAAATTTCTTACTGACTTAAACGCAATTGTGACGAGAAAACATCTCTTCTGAATCACATGGAGAGGTAAAAAGTGGTCCAAAAAGTTATTCCCAAATATACAATACAATTTCAAAAATGGACTCTGTCAGGAAGGCCAAAACCTGGCTGCGCGGTGACTGTTAAGAAAATCTGCGAGCAGGCCCACAAATGTATTGTCCCTGCATGATTGGCCGCGCCCCAAAGTATCACTAATAGTGTTTGTATAAATTACAATTCTTCAGTGAATCCACATAACCAGTGTAGGACTAGATTTATCAATGACCTTGTAGAGGCTTCCAGAGCAGGACTTCAACATCTGCAGATGATACAAAGCTCTGCAAGGAAACCACCACAGAGGAGGAGAACATATCTCCCTCCACACGGCTCAGCTACACACACAGCTCAGCTACACACACACGGCTCAGCTACACGCACAGTACACATACACACGGCTCAGCTACAGGCACGTTACACACACACAGGGCTCAGCTACAGGCACATTACACACACACGGCTCAGCTACAGGCACATTTACCACACGCACGGCTCATCTACAACAGGCACGTTACACACACACGGCTCAGCTACAGCACGTTACACACACAACCAACAGGCCAGCAACAGGCACATTAACACACACACAGCTCAGCTACATGCACGTTATCACACACACGGCTCACTACACACACACCTTCAGCTACAGTGCACAATACACACAACACGGCTCACTACACGCACCTACACAACACACGGCTCAGCTACCACACACACTGCTCAGCTACAAACGCACAGAACACAACACAGCTCCCAAGCTACCCACACAGCTCAGCTACACGCACAATTACACCACACACAGCTCAGCTACATCTCTGTTACACACACCGGCTCAGCTACAGGCACATTTACACACACACAGCTCACTACAGACACGTTACACACACACGGCTCACTACAGACAAACTTACACACCACGCTCAGGCTACAGGCACGTTACACACACACGGCTCAGCTACAGGCACGTTGCCCACGCACGGCTCAGCTACAGGCACGTTACACTCAGACGGATCAGCTACAGGCCTTACAACACAGCACGCTCAGCTACCGGCACGTTACACACAGAACGCTCAGCAACAGGCACATTACAACACACAACGCTCACTACAGGCACGATATCAAACACACACACACAGGCTCAGCTACAGGCACATTACACAACCACGGCTCAGCTACAGGCACATTACAACACACACGGCGACAGCTACAGGCCCGTTTACACACACACACATGAACGCTACAGCACACAGGCACTTACACACACCACGTCTCAGCACAGGCACTACACACACACACTGCGTCAGCTACAGGCACGTACCACACACGGCTCAGCTACCATCACGTTACACACACACGGCTCAGCTACAGGCACTTACACACACCGCTCCACTACAGCACGTTACACACACACGGGCTCAGCTACAGGCACGTTTACACACACAGCGGCACAGCTACAGGCACGTTACACACACATTGGCTCACTACGTCACCTTTACACACACAAGTGGCTCAGCTACAAAAGGCACGTTACACACACAGTGGCTCACTACAGGCACGTTACACACTCACGCACAGCTACAGGCACGTTTACACACACACGCTCAGCTACAGCACTTACACAACACAACGCTCAGCTACAGGCACGTACAACTCACCTCAGCTACAGGCACGATACACACACAAACGGCTCAGCAACAGGCACGTTACGACACACGGCTCAGCTACAGCACGTGACACACACCTCGCTTCCAGCTAACAGCACGTTAACACACACCAAGGCTCAGCTACAGACACGTTACACACACAGCTCAGCTACATGCACGTTACATCACACACACGGGCTCGAGCTACAAGCACTTACACACACACGGCTCAGCTACAAAGGGACGTACACACACACGGCCTCACTACAGCACGTTACATACACCTGCTCACTACAGCACATTACACACAACCGCTCAGCTACAGGCACGATACAAAACACACACGGCTCAGCTTACAAGCCGTTACAACACACCACGGCTCAGCTACACACACATTACACACACACGGCTCAGCTACACACACAACACACACACGGCTCAGCTACAGGCACGTTTACACACACACGGCTCAGCACACACGGACGGTTCGCCTACATACATCATATCCCTCATGAACGCCACCCTACATGAGACATCATCACCGTCCTGGCAGCACACAGCAGTCACATGACTCCTCTCCTCTATGAGACATCATCACAGGTCCCAGGCAGCACACAGCAGTCACATGACTCCTCCCTTCCATGTGACATCATCCCAGTCCTGGCAGCACACAGCAGTCACATGACTCCTCCCCTCCGTGTGACATCATCACAGGTCCTGGCAGCACACAGCAGTCACACGGCTTTTTTCCGGCAGGTGGAGGTAGGTGTATGGGTGTGTGATAAGAACTTCTTCCGGGGCAGTTCCTAGGCTAAATTGCACTCAGGGCGAGGTAAATTAAATTCCGCCCCACCCCCTCCCCCATTAAATAAATTCACCACAGTGCTTCACCAGATAGTTTCCCCTGCAGCCATGTAATACCCCCTGTAACCAGATAGTAGCCCCAGCAGCCATGATAAGTTGCTCCTGTAGTCAGTTGCCCCCTGTAGCCATGATAGTTGCACCATGTAGACAGTTGCCCCCTGTAGCCATGATAGTTGCCCCTGTAGTCAATTGCCCCCTGTAGCCATGATAGTTGCCCCTGTAGTCAATTGCCCCCTGTAGCCATGATAGTTGCACCCTGTAGCCAGTTGCCCTTGCAGCCATGATAGTTGCCCCCTGTAGCCATGATAGTTGCCCCTGTAGTCAGTTGCCCCTGTAGCCATGATAGTTGCTCCTGTAGTCAGTTGCCCTTGCAGCCATTATAGTTTCCGCCTGTAGCCAGGTGCCCCTGTAGCATTGATAGTTGCCCCCTATAGCCAGTTGTCCCTGTAGCCATGATAGTATGCCCTATAGCCAGTTGCCCCTGTAGACATGATAGATACCACCCTAACATAGCTAAGCATGAAAAAAAAATAAAAACGTATTCACCTTTCCAGATCCCTGCAGCGTGGCAGTCCGGGAGCTGGTGATCGTTGTAACGCTTACACTCACACCCAGGTCTCCTGGGGAACGGACGGGAAGCCGAGACTCCGCGACGTAGGGGGAGCGTGAAGCCGTGTGCCCCTGCGAAGCTGTGTGATGTATCACACTCACTGAAGCACTGATACCAACAGTGGAGGAGGCAGAGGGGAGCGATCCACCTGCCTCCTCCCTGTACCAGCAGCTGCACTCAGTGTGTGCAGCTGCCGGCATTGACTCTGCACGGCTGTTTTACAACGGCCGTGCAGATTCAGAGGCTAACCACAGGGCGGGTGGCGCCCCCATTGGGTGCGGTCCCTTGAGCATCGCCCTCACCCAACCACCCCGAGGAAAGGCCCAACTCCCTTCATTATGTTTTGTCCCTTTAAGGCGTCAGGATTACTTTGCGGAGGTTCAGCGCGATTCCTGGATTCTCTATACATAAGTTCTAGCACTTTCAAATAGAGACAAGGTCCATGACGACTTCAAGAGACACAATCACAAGTAGGGATCGTCCCGCCAAACTGAGTCTCACAACATCCCAGAAAGATGTCCTACCGCCTGGAATAGTCTAAACCAGGGGGGTCAACCGAGGTCCACATCAGCATTATGGTCCGCCCCTCAAAGGTCTGAATGTTACTGTACAGACTGTATCGAAGGAACCTATGTCACCCTCTTGTGCCGTCGTGGCTAACAGTAAATGCGGGCGGCCTTGTTGTTTGACACCTGTGTTAAAAGGAAAGAACTTCAAACAGATCCAGAGGTTCCATATGAATCAAAGATAAGGTTATATAGAGGTTCCGAGTCCTAATAATTGGTGGATATGAGGGTAGAGATAGAACAAGATCAGATCACACATATTGAGAAAAATGCTAAGTATAGGAAGTTTCAGGAACCAGGACTTCGCTGCCCCCCCCCCCCCCGGCTGAAGAGCCCTGACACACTCACCTCCACTCCATTTTATCAGTCCCTCCTTTGTGTCAGGGGGCTTCTTCTAGCTCAAGGAATCCAGAGCATTTGACAAGAATTAATCTGATTATTTCACAAAAACAAGTAGAAAAATGACAACCACCGAATATCCAAAAGGAGAACAGGAGTAAGAGCTAACACCATCTAAGATACTAGAAGACCAGCTCAGGCGACCAGACTCAGCTGCTGCTTCACCTGCAAGAGAAACAGGCAAACCAGCCATAGAATAGTTTTGTGAGAATTTGGTGAATATCTACATTTTCAACAGACCCTAATATTCAACTTCTTTACAATTTGTAATGGTATGTTTCTCCCTGTGAACCACTGCTCCCATCCTCCATTTGCTGTCTGAATCTTTATGGGACTACAACACCCAAAACCGATTCGCCATTTCATTGTGTAACCCCACCCCTCCTCTCCTGTTTTATATGTAATGTATGAAATTTGTGTTATAATAACTTTGTCGTGCACCTAACTACTGTGACAAGAGGCCTCTAGTGGCCCATGATCCCAGCTTTTCCCCGCTGGCAAATCAACCTTCTCTCAGTAAACATTCACCACCCCTCCCCACTTCTCGTTTCACACCTAGAGTATCTGATTTAGCTATTTACTATAAAAAGTGCACATATAAGATCATGTTGACCTGGTCATTGATGCAAAATCATTGATGCAATTCCATAACGTGTGAACTTCAATTAATACAGAATTGAAACAGGAATGACCTTAAGGTAAACACTAAGTAAGTCTGCTTTAATAGTCATACCAACCCCCAATATCACTTCCTGTGCCATTCTCATCACACTACCACTAATCCTCAAAATCCTTGTCTAACCTCCACACACCCACACTGGGCAAAACGACTTCCATATCTTCCCGTCTATCCTACCCTCAAAAACCTAACCTCTACTCTCACCTCATTCACAGCATAAAACCTTCTCACAAAAACCTACACAACCCCCCCCTTTTGTTTCTATCCCAACACACACTTCACACACTCCCGCGCACTCCCTGGCTGTCACCTCGCTGCCGGGGACATATCTCCCAATCCCGGGCCCCCTCTGCGCATCCCCACTGTTATTTCACCTGCCTCTTACAGAACAAGAAGCAGAAACTCCCATAACCCCTTAAACCTAAAGCCCATTCCCCTAACCCCTGCTATACCTATCCCCATGTCTGGAGCCTTCTGAAATGCACGTTCTGTGTGCAACAAACTTCCCGTCATCCATGACCTTTTCATCTCACACAACCTCTCCTTCCTGGGACGCACAGGACCCTGACTGGCACCGTCTGACACAACTTCCCCTGCTGCACTCTCTTATGGTGGGCTTAAGTTTACCAACACCCCCCACCCTGGAAGAAAACTTTGCGGAGGTGTCAGCCTTCTTCTGTCAGATACCAACTCCTTTGTCCCCATTCCACCACTACTTTCCATCACCCTCCCCTCCTTTGAGGCGCACTCCGTCCGCATCTACTCCCCCTCCAACCTCCAACTGGCTGTAGTTTACCGTCCGCCAGGCCCTGCCACCGCATTCCTTGACCACTTCGCTTCCTGGCTCCTCCACTTTCTTTCCACGGACATCCCCACTATTATCATGGGAAATTTCAACATCCCAATTGACACACCCCACTCCACTACTAAAAAAACTCCTGTCACTCTCCTCTTCCTTCAGCCTCACCCAGTTGACCTCTGGAGCCACTCATAAAGATGGACACACACTGGACTTCATCTTCACCCGCCTCAGTCCTCTAACACCTCAATCTCTCCTTTACCCATCTCTGACCACAACCTGCTCACCTTCTCCACCATTTCCACCTCCCCGCCCCAAATCTACTGCTCCCCCGCAGAAACCTACAACACCTTAACCCTCGCACTCTCTGTGACTCTCTTACTCCCCTCTCTACCGTCTTCTCATTTGCTGAACCAGATGCAGCCACCACTTTCGAAAACAACACAATCACCTCCACTCTTGACGTGTTCACCCCTCTCACACACAACAAAACCCACAAAATCAACAGACAACCCTGGCAAACAGACTCCACCAAACAGCTGAAGCAAGCTTCCAGAACTGCCGAACACCGCTGGAAGAAAATCCTCTCCACTGAGGACCTTGTTGCGGCAGCTTTTGCCTATCAAGATCAACCTTTCTTCCACGATCGAAAATAAAAGAAACAGTGTACACTGGCTTCTTAGATCAAATCAGATAAGAACAATATTCTAATCCACCATAGCTCTTTTATATATGGTTAGGTGATTGAATGATTTCCTACTAACCAATCACAGATAAGCCAAACATCTTATAGGATGTACATTTTAGACCAATCAGAACAGATAACGTCATTACTCATTAAATATTGCTGACCAGTTCATCAAGAATTGGCATAACACATAATTTCAATTATTAATCCCTATGACGTTAGACACAGATCAGTATGTTTACAACTGGAGCACACGGTGACCCAGTATCTCTCATTCTTTTGGGGTTATGCACATCGTTATGATTTAAAAGTCAACATATACATTATTCAGAATAAAAGCATATGATTCCCTACATGTGGGTTTTAATTTGTATGTGTGTATAAGTCACGATGACCTTTTTATCTAGTGCAAGTGTACTTTGAACTGAGCAGAACAAAACTTGACTGTATGTGTTTTTATCAAGGTTCAGATCATCTTGTTTGCCAACCTAAAATAACAGTGAAAACAGGCATCTACAGATTCATTTAAAATGAATGACCGTTCTTAAAATGGTTGCCTTAATTATCAATTCAGATGACAGTTATCACTATTCCACATCAGACCTCGCCTCATACAAACAATCACTACACACATTCAAGTCCGCACTCACCACCGCCAAACAGGATTACTTTCCCATTCTCATATCTGCCCTGTCTCACAACCCCAGACAACTTTTTAACACCTTCAACGCTCTCCTCCATCCACCAGTACCTCCTCCCCCATCTCTACTCTCAGCAGATGACTTTGCCACTCACTTCCTAAATAAGATCAATCTCATCAGACAAAGCTACACCCCGAAGTCCCCTCCGTCTATCTCTATTCCTGCAGTGTTCCCACAGTCCACCTCTACACCTACTCATCACTATTCCCCCCCTAACTTCCTTCTCTACTGTCACTCAGGACAAGCTCTCCGCTCTACTGTCCAAATCCAACCTCCCTCCTCATCCCTGACCTTATCATCCCAGCCCTCGCCCATCTCTTCAACCTATCATTAACCTCTGGCACCTTTCCTTCCTCCTTTAAACATACGGCCATCACACCCATCCTTAAGAAACCATCTCTTAACCCCTCGTCTGTCCAACTATTGCCAAATCTCACTGTTTCCATTCACCTATAAACCCCTCAAACAGCATGTCTATCTTCATCTTTCCTTTCATCTCTCCACCAACTCTCTCCTTGACCCACTGCAATCTGGTTTCCGACTCCACCACTACAGAAACTGCCCTAACCAAAGTCACCAACGACCTAGCAACTGCCAAAGCCTCAAGCCACTACTCTGTGCTTCTCCTCCTAGACCTGTCCTCTGCCTTTGACACTGTCGACCACTCACTCCTCCTACACATCCTCTTCTCCCTCGGCATCATGGATTTGGCCCTTTACTGGATCTCCTCGTACCTCACTGATCGAACATTCAGCGTCTCTCACTCACGCACTACCTCCTCCTCTCGTCCACACTCTGTTGGTGTCCCCTAGGGGTCTATCCTAGGCCCACTACTCTTTTCTATCTACACTCTTGGTCTGGGTCAACTAATAGCATCACATGGCTTTCAATACCATCTGTATGCTGATGATACCCAACTCTACATCTCCGGCCCAGATATTACCTCTCTACACTCTCGGATCCCTGACTGTCTTTCGTCCATATCCTCCTTCTTCTCCTCATGTCTCCTGAAGCTAAACGTGGAGAAAAGTGAATTCATCATCTCCCAAACCGTCCCACTCCATCCCTCCACCTGATCTCTCTATCACAGTCAATGCCTACACTCTCTAAACCGGGCTCCACAAGTCTGCTGCCTTGGGATAACTCTTGACTCCAATCTGTCCTTCAAACCGCACATCCACACCCTCACCTCTGCTACCGCCTCCACCTAAAAAATATCTCCGGTATCCGCTCATTCCTTGACTTCAAAAGCACAAAAATGCTTGTCCACGCCCTCTTTCTCTCCCGACCAGACTATTGCAACATCCATCTCTGTGGGCTCCCAGCTAGCACCCTTGCTCCCCTCCAATCCATCCTTAACTATGCCGCCTGTCTGATTCACCTTTCTCCTCGTTACTCCTCTGCCTCTCCCTTCACTGGCTTCCCATTGCCCAGCGAATCCAGTTCAAGTTAGTAACCTTGACCTACAAGGCTCTCCCTAACCTCTCCCCTCCATACATCTCTGCCTCCAGATATCTCCCCTCATGCAATCTCCGCTCCTCACAGGACTTTCTTCTCTGCTCTCCCTATCTTTTCAACCTATTGTTAACCTCTGACATCTTATTTTCCTCCATTAAACACGCTACCACCACACCCATCCTCAAGAATTAATCTCTTGACCCCTTCTTTTTATCAAACTATCATCTTTCACTGCTTCCATTTGCCTACAAACTCCTTGAACAGTACATCTATCTTGAACTGTCCTCCCATCTCTCCTCAAACTCTCTTGACCAACTGCAATCCAGTTTCCAATCCCACCACTCTACCGAAACCACCTTAATCAAAGTCACCAATGACCTAGTAACCAATAAGACCTCATCCCACTACTCTATCCTTCTCCTTCTAGATTTTTCTTCTGCCTTTGACACTGTCAACCATTCCCTGCTGCTACAAATCCTCTTGTCTCTCTGTATCACAGACTTGATACCTTTCCTGGATCTCCTCATATCTCTTTGATCAGATATTTAGCGTCTCTCACTCTCCTCCTCTCACCCTCTATCTGTTGGTGTCCCCCAGGGTCACTGATGTCCTGAGTCCCCTACTCTTCTTTAGATATACTTTTGGCCTGGGTCAGCTTATAACATCACATGGCTTTCAGTACCACGTGTATGCTGACAACACCCAACTTTACATCTCCGGTCCAGATGTTGACTCTCTATTCTCCCTGGTACCAAACTATCAGCCACATCCTCCTTCTTCTCCTCCTGTCTCCTAAAACTAAATGTGTAGAAAACGGAATTCTTCTAACCACCATCCAACTCTATCCCCCCACCTGATCTCTCTATTATAGTCAACGGCTCTACACTCTCACCAGTCCCATGAGTCTGCTGCCATGGGATAATTCTTCAGTCCGCTCATTCATTAGCTTCAATATTACAAAAATGCTGGTCATGCTCTTTTCATCTCCCTAAACTACTACAACATCCTCTGCAGCCTCCCATCTAGCACTCTTACTCCCATCCAAACCATTCTCAACTCCGCTGCCCTCTCTCCTCACTACTCCTCTGCCTCTCCATCAATCCCTTCACTGACTACCCATGGCCCAACATATTCAGTAGAAGCTACTAATCATGACCTACAAGGCTCTCCATAACCTCTCCCCTCCATACATCTCTGCCTTAATCTCCAGATATCTCCCCTCACGCAATCTCTGCTCCTCACAGGACCTTCTTCTCTGCTCTCCTCTTATCAGCTCACATAACTGCCTCCAAGACTTCTCATGCTTCCCCCACACTCTGGAGCTCACTGCCCTAACTCATCAGACTCTCCTCCACTTTCACTAAGCCTTTGAAGGCCAGGTCCTCTCTCTCTCTCTGTACCAGTTGTTAGTCTTTTATCGTCACTATTGTACTTGTTTTACATATGTTATGATTGTAACCCCCTTCGAATGTACAGTGCCCTGGAACTAATGGCACTTTAAAATACATGGTCACGGAAGATCCAAAAAAAGGTGACCCATTTATCAGTGCAAAACCTGCCCCCCGAAACCAAAACTGGTCATAAAAGGACTGCTTCAAAGTGTACCCTAAATCTATGGATTATTAACATTATTTACCTCATTATAATACCCTCTGTTATGCCCTCATGCCCCCACACGGGTTACATACCACATTAGAAATTGAAATACAACCATAAACAAAACTGCTACTTCTCATTATACCCCTGGATAAATACCCTAAAGGGTGTAGTTTCCACAATAGGGCGAATATTTGGGAGTTTCCACTGTACTTTGCCCCAGGGGGCCCTAAAAATGTGACATGAAAACCTTTCCCGCAAAATCTGTGCCCTAAAAGCCTAATAGGGCTCTTACCCTTCTGAACGCCGCCATGTGCCCAAACAGCAATTTACACCCACATATGGGGTATTGCCGTACATGTGTAATAAACTTTGGGATATCATTCTCTCCAGCATTCTGTGTGAAAAATAAAAAAGTTAGATTTTTCATTTTCACAACCCATTTCTAAACTGAGGTCTATATATAATAGCTCACAAAAGTAAGTACACCCCTCACATTTTGTAAATATTGTATCATATCTTTTCATGGGGCAACACTGACAATATGACTCTTTGATACAATGTAAAGTAGTCAGTGTACAGCTTATATAACGGTAAATTTGGTGTATCTTTAAAATAAGGCTATGTGTCCACTGCTCACTTTTTACTATCGTATCTTTGGCGCTTTTAGTTTTTTAAAAGCGCCGAAGATACGATCGTTCCTGCGGCCCCATAGACGGCAATAGGAAAGACGAGCTGCAGTCTCCACAGCTCTTCTTTCCTCAGCTCGTCTTTTGGCGGCGCGGGCGTATAATACAACATGCTGTATTATACACTGGCGCTTCTTGTTTTCTTGCCGTCTTCCCATACAAAACAATTGTATGGGCGACGTAAAAAAAAACTACAAGCGACCGCGTTTTTTGTACAAAGCGGGACAAAAAACGTGGTCCTGCATCGGAGAAAAAATGACCGCCTTCTGGCCATTTTTTCTCTGATGCAGTGTAGACATAGCCTAACTCATCACACAGCCATCAATGTCTAAACAGCTGGCAACAAAAGTAAGTACACCCCTGAGTGAAAATGTACAGATTGTGCAGACAGGACAGGGAAGATCATTCACTGAGATGAGTGAGAGGTTAATTGAAATGATATATTTATGATTTGGTAATGATTGGCCCTATCTGTGCAGACTTTACATGTGTTGTCATTTGTATTTATCTAACTAACCTGAACATAATTAACCCCTTACCGCACCAGGACGTGTGAGTGCGTCCCAGTGCCGCCGGGTGTTTGTGGCTAATTGCAGCTAACACTTGGCTGTTACAGCGCTCGATGGTGCCGGCTACAACTTGCGCTGATTAACCCCTTAGATGCCGCAGCAAAGATGGCGATGGTGTTCCTCAGTCGATCATTGTGCCCGCAGAGAAATCGCGGGCTCCTGATCAGTTAACATGGCAGCTGGAAGCCTTGTGAAGGTTTCCGTCGCTGCCATGTTTCCTGTTTTACTACTTCCTGCGACAGGCAAGAAGTAGTGAAACCGCCATCTTTGTACACCCTAATGCATTGTGTTACAATGCATTAGGCTGCATAAATGATCGTGCCTCCTAGTGGTGAAGTACCCAAGGAGGACTCATAGTTAAAAGAGTTTTCATGCTACAAAGATCATATCTGTAATGATGGGTACAGAAAAAATAAACACTTTTGCAATTGGTTTTTATTACCTAAATCATTTAGTATAGCAGCTATGAGCTAATCTTTAAGTGTCTAGAGCTAAATCTGAAGCCTGGGGTCGGGCAAAGCCCCCTTTGCTGTGATTGGCTACCTGATATTTAGTTGAATGCCTGGATGGGATACGTCCCCTGTGCAGGACTTCTTCTGTGATTGGCTGTCTACACTCTGTGTTCTTACTCCCTCCTGAGCTGTTTGAAAGTGAAACTAAAAGCTGCTCTGCACTAGTGTCTCCAGGGACAGTTCTAATTGAAGGATCTGGGCAATGCTAGCATCACTCTCCCCACCCATATAACACACGTAAAATACACTCTGCTCCCCCCATCCATATAACACACATATAATACACTCTGCTCCCCCCACCCATATAATGCACTCTGCTCCCACCATCCAAATAACACACATATAATACACTCTGCTCCCCCCACCCATATAACACACATATAATACACTCTGCTCCCCCACCCATATAACACACATATAATAAGCTCTGCTCCCCCACCCATATAACACACATATAATAAGCTCTGCTCCCCCACCCATATAACACACATATAATACACTCTGCTTCCCCACCCATATAACACACATATAATACACTCTGCTTCCCCACCCATATAACACACATATAATACACTCTGCTCCCCCCACCCATATAACACATGTATAAAACTTTCTTTTGCACCACCACCCATATAACACATGTATAATACACTCTGCTCCCCCACCCATATAACACACATATAATACACTCTGCTCCCCCACCCATATAACACATGTATAATACACTCTGCTCCCCCCACCCATATAACACATATATAATACTCTGCTCCCCCCACCCACATAACACACTTCTAATACGGTCTGCTCCCCTCCTCCACCCCTATATCACACCTGTAATACACTCTGCTCCCCCACCCATATAACAAATATATAATAAACTCTGCTCCCCCACCCATATAACACATATATAATACACTCTGTCCCCCCACCCATATAACACACTCTGCTCCCCCACCCATATAACACATATATAATACACACTGCTTCCCCACCCATATAACACACATATAATACACTCTGCTCCCCCACCCATATAACACACATATAATACACTCTGCTCCCCCCACCCATATAACACATATATAATACACTCTGCTCCCCCCACCCATATAACACATATATAATACACTCTGCTCTCCCACCCATATAACACATATATAATACACTCTGCTCCCCCCCACCCATATAACACAAATATAATACACTCTGCTCCCCCCACCCATATAACACATATATAATACACTCTGCTCCCCCCACCCATATAACACATATATAATACACACTGCTTCCCCACCCATATAACACACACATAATACACTCTGCTCCCCCCACCCATATAACACACATATAATACACTCTGCTCCCCCCACCCATATAACACACATATAATACACTCTGCTCTCCCACCCATATAACACACGTATAATACACTCTGCTCTCCCACCCATATAACACACACATAATACACTCTGCTCCCCCATCCATATAACATACATAATGCAATCTGCTCTCCCCATCCATATAACACATATATAATACACTCTGCTCTCCCACCCATATAACACATATATAATACACTCTGCTCCCCCCACCCATATAACACCCATATAATAACCCCTGCTCTCCCACCCAATAACCACACCATAATACACTCTGGTTCCCCCCACCTATATAACAACACACATAATACATCTGCTCCCCACCCAATAAACAACAAATAATACACTTCTGCTCCCCCCATCCTATAACACATATAAAACACTCTGCTCCCCCACCCCAAAAACACACATATAATACAATCTGCTCCCCCACCCATATAACACACATATAATACACTCTGCTCCCCCCATCCATATAACACACATAATACAATCTGCTCTCACCATCCATATAACACACACATAATACACTCTGCTCCCCTACCCATATAACACATGTATAATACACTCTGCTCCCCCCACCCATATAACACACGTATAATACACTCTGCTCCCCCACCCTTATAACACATATATAATACACTTTTCTCCCTCTACCCATATAATACACTCTGCTAGACACAATGGCAAGATGTTACTTTGGCCATACTTTTGGTGTAAGTATGTTTTTTTTTAATTTTTCCCCACTTGGAATTTTTTTGTGGTTTCCCAGCATATTCTATGGTACGATGAATTACACCATTAGGATGTCCATCTTGTCCTGCAAAATAAAAGCCCTCATATGTCTAGGTAGGGGGGAAAAAATGAAGCGCCATGTTATTTTGACCGATGTAGGTTAAGGACTCTTGATATGTCTATGAATAAGAAATAAACCTCTATGAACAGTGCAGTGTTTTGGGACCACACTGTAGTCATTGGTTTTGTAAATGTTTTTTATCTGATTTTAAATTTTTGTTTTTAAGTGTAAATACTAACAATACTAATATCAATCTTTCCCAGATGCCCTTGACAAAGGTCATTGGACTGGAAACGTTCACCTGGACCACTGAATGATTTTGTAGACTGTGACTAACACATTGAATAATAAATTATTTGTGTGCCGTTGGATATCTTCTTTTTGATAAAAAAAAATGAAAGGACATTTATAACATTTTGTAGCAGAGTTTAGCTTCATCTTTCTGTGTTATCTGCTCTCAACTCAAAACAGAAGCCATTAAAGGGGTTGTCTCACCACATCGATTCATCTTACCTCAGTCCCGCTTTCTCAGTTTCATTTTTGAATTCAGGAGCGGCTTTACTGACTGCTTCTGGCCAGCAGTGATGACCTGCTGAGGGCACCAGGTCTGTTGCTATAGCAACCAGGGCTGACAGCCTATCAGGAAAGATCAAACAGGTCTGTAGCTATAGCGACCTGAGGAGCTGAAGCAGCCCATACAAAAGAGGATATCTAGGAATAGATAAGTCACTGTTAATGGACACATATTGCAAATTGACTTGATTTTGCAAGATCTTTAATGTAAAAAGCAGTGATCCTTGTAGTGAGACAACCCCTTTAAGAAGCAGTGAAAATGGTGAGATCACATTCTGCACCATGTTATCATAGTGGATTATCTGCCAAGTTTAATTTTTCTTTATCCGTAGACCTACCATAAAGGTTATTTGTTAAAGGGGTTGTATCATTTCATTGAATGGTCTTCAGAATAAGGGGACAGTGAATACAAGCAACTTTGCAATTGGATGTCATTAGCAAAGCTGTCTTGTTATCACAGGATCCCTTATCTTCTGTTTACACTGATATCCAGTGCTGGTCGGATCCCTCCTCCTTGCATTTCACTAGCTGAGAGCTCATTTACATTTTGTTCAGCCCCCGGGCAGCTGTATTCATGGAGCTTGCATTCATGCTTTCACTCAATGTAAGGGACCGGCACATTTTCACTTTGCACAGCCAAAAAACAAAAAAACAAAGCAGGGCTTCTACAATCAGGAAATAGCACAATTGTGTGTCGATCCCTGCCTCTCCTGCATAGAAGGGAGACCTGTGCCATTCATAGAAAACTGGATTCAACTGTAACAAATCTCAAGCTGTGAGAGGAGAAGAGATCAGTGCTCAGTCTAGATGAATGCAGCCTGTGGTATGTTTTACAGCTCTTACAAAATAAGACTGATAAAGGGAGAGACACAGTGACATGTGGACTCAGAGATGGGGCGGGGAGTCTCGGGAGCCAGCATGCACAGTGAAGGGGGGGATGATGTCACCCAGCTGGGAGGGGAAGAAACGGCCCTGCATTTCTAGCGTTGAGAAGCTGAGAGCAGGATGAATCAGCTGAACTAAAGAAGAGATACATCCCCTTTAACTGATTTGTGTGGTATGACTATCAGACTTACAAGCAAAAACACTAAGAATTCAAAAAATTTAAATTTTCACAATTTTTTTTTCCACAAATAAACACAGACTGTATTGACCAAAATTTACCGGTAGCTGAAAGTACAATGTGTTATGAAAAAGCAAACTCAAATTACTTTGATGAATGAAAGCATTAAAAAGTTATTCCTACATTAAGTGACAAACAGATTGAAAAATGGGGCCGTGTCCCCCGTAAGCCAAAGCTGGGGCAATAGTAAGGGATCAAATCCCACCCTAAAGATTTTCTTTGAGCTTACTGGAGAGGTGATGCTGCTGGGAATACTGGGATGTGATACGGTGACACCACTGTAGGGGTCTGAGTGATGACTGTATCATTGTGTGTGTCAGGTTCCTACAAGGTGTCAGGACGTCACTGTCTATTTCTCCATGGAGGACTTGAAGTATCCAGAAGAACACAAGGATCTGTACAAGGATGTCAAGATGGAGGATCAGCAGCCGCTCACATCTCCAGGTATCAGATATGACTAAATACAAGTCTTATAAAGTGCAACTTAGATTACAAACAACTTTCCATAAATCAATATTACAAGCAAAAATAGGAAGCTAACTTAAAAGTTAAAGGGGTTGTCTCACCTCAAAGTTTCATAAGATGCATGAATGAAATAATGCTGCTTTGCTCTGTCACTCCCTGGTCAAGCTGTCTGTAATTAGCATATGAGCTCGGTGTATTTCAACTCCATGTATTCAGTCTTTTAATTAGTCTAGATTAGCTTAGAAGCTTCTCTGAAACTGCTAGCAGGAGATTTATCTAAAGCAAACAGTAGTAATTACTGTTTTATGTCTGAAGGATCAGATAACACACAAGCTCTCACTCCAATTTACCATAAAGATTAGGAGAATTAAAATAATGGCATAATAGTTTCAAGTTTAAGTCCTTATCCCCCTCCCCATCCCAATTTCTCATATATTGTAGTTGTGCTGCCAAGAAGTAAACTGCTGGATTAGGAACTGCCAACCCCACTCGTCCTTTGCCAGCTGCAGTGTTTCTAGCTTTATCTGGGCATGCGTCCTGCCCCAAATAAGTGCTCAAAAATTAGTATTGACTTTAACCCCTTAAGCCGAACGCCTGAAAAGTAGTTAATGACCAGAACATTTTTTTAGTTTTTGCCTCCTTGCGTTTCAACAGTTGTACCTGTTTTATTTTTTCAATGACACAGCTGTATGAGGCCTGATTTTATTCGAGACACTTATAAATAATTGCATTATTTTATTTTTTTTTTACACCATTAACATTTCACACTTAACTTGTTAGATTAATTCCACAGGTTATTCTGGTCGTGTGGATACCTAATATGTGTAGGTTTTTTTGTGTGTGTAATTTATGCACAATTATTTTTTACTAAATATTTATTTTTATTTATTATTTATTTTTTTATTCTTTTTTCTTACACTTTTTCTGTTTTTTTTACTTTTTTTTAATCCCATAAAGGGAGAACTGTTTTACTTTTTTTTTTTTTTTTTTTACACTTAATGTATTAGCATATTCATATATGCTAATTCATTCTAATCTATGTCACTTTGACACAGGCAGTCATCTGGACAGCACACAGTGTGTCCTGGTCACTGGCTGGATACACGGACAGCTCTGGGGCCACTCTAGGTCCCCAGGGCTGACTGTGCAGCTGTTCCCCGGTCTCTGTCGAGTCACCGGGTGTTCCGATCAACCGACATAGCAGGGGAACCATTTGATTGCGCTGTGGTAACGCACTGCCGCAATCAAAGGGTTAAAGCACCGGGTTGCGGAGGTTTCCTCTGCAACACGATGCTTGCAGGAGATGATCTGGGATTAGGGCTGTGTAGTACAGCCCCGATTTCAGCGCAACTGCGGCGCCCGGGCGCCGCAAACTCCGATGTCTGCAGCGACGTCAAAAGACGTTGCTGCAGACAACGACCCGCACCAGCCAACATCAAAAGATTGTGCGCGGTCGTTAAGGAGTTGAAAAAGAATTTCTGGGGGAGCCAGATTGGAGAGTTATGTAGGAGATACAACAACTGGGGCATCCAAATCATTTTAACCAAATTTGACCTACCCACTACTGAGAATGGTAATTTACGCCAGACATCCAATTTATTTTTAAATTTAACTAGCAATGGATCCAGATTCAAGCGCCCAAATTCCAGTAAATTCAAAAAATATTTATACCCAGGTTTATGGGAAAGAATGGGGACACTAGAAGTGGTATACCTCCGGGGAGGGTAAATTGATTCACGGCATCCACTGGCATAATGACAGACTTCCCCCAATTAATTTTTAACCCAGAGTAGACACCATAGCATTTGATGCCATTAATTGCCTCTGGCAATGAGCCAATGGTGTTGGTCAAAAAAAGGAGGGTCTCATCAGCGATAAGGCTATTTTGTCCTCCAGACTCCCTCTCCTAAAGCCTTCAATATGGGCGTTTGCTCTAATCTGAGCTGCTAACGGGCTCAATTGCCAGGGCAAACAGTAATAGGGAGAAAGGGCATCACTGCCACTATAGCTGCAGCAGCGGTGTCTCACTTCCTCTCTCTCTGCCTGTGGGCTGGGCTTCAGTGACTCCTGCATCTCCTGTGATCGGAGTCGGCCCCTCCTCTGTCTCTCTCTGCCTGTGGGCTGGGCTTCAGTGACTCCTGCTAAGAGAGAGGAGGGGTCGACTCTTATCAGGCGAAAGTAAGTGGGAGATGCTGTAGTGATGTAAAGAGAAGTCCTGAGAACCAGAGCACGGACCCCCCCTCCTCACATGCTAAGATAATGTGGGGCCCCACTGAAGCCCCAGTGACCCCCCCCACCCTGAGGCTGGGGGGGCTGTATGTGAGGCTGGGGGCTGTATGTGAGGCGGGGGGTGCTGTATGTGATCGTAGGGGTGCTGTATGTGAGGCTGGGGGTGCTGTATGTGAGGCTGGGGTTCTGTATGTGAGGCTGGGTGAGGCTAGGGGTGCTGTGTGTGAGGCTGGGGGTGCTGTGTGTGAGGCTGGGGTGCTGTATGTGAGGCTGGGGGCTGTATGTGAGGCTGGGGATGGCTGTGTCTGTGGCTGGGGAGGGCTTTGTCTGAGGCGAGGGGGCTGTATGTGCGGCTGAGGGGCCTGTTTGTGAGGCTGGGGGCTGTAGGTGGGGCTAGTAGTGCTGTGTCTGAGTGGGAATGGATTTGGCAGAGGGTGGGATTGATGTGGGGGGGGCAGAGGCTTCACTTGTATGGGGCCCTGAAATTTCTGATGGTGGCCATGGTTATACATACTAGAATAATATGAATAGTGAAACTCATTAGGGTTTTTAGCACGCCAGATGTCTACAAGTGCCAACTCTCCAATCATGTGTCCAAATGTAGTCAATGCTGAGGGTAGTAGCACATTATTTGCCGATAATTTATCCCAATGTGGGTCCACAACAGTATTAAAATCCCCCATAATAAGAACCGGGACATCAGGATAACCATCAGCAAAGTTAAAGAGGTATTCTCGCTACAAAGATCATATCTCAGATTATGGGGACAGTAAAAATAAGCACTTTTGTAATTGGGTTGCATTACCTGAGTCACTTGGTATAGTAGATAAGAGCTTTGCTGTGCCGCTCGTGCTATTTCTGCAGCTGCTGGTCGAGACACGCCCTCTTTTCTGTGATTGGCTGGCTGACATTTCAATGAGGCTGTTAGGACACACGCCCAGTCATGAAACGCCCCCAAACACGCCCCAGGCACTGTGATTGACTGACATTTCATTCAGCCTGTTGTACTAAGGTGTTGATCCAGAGGAATGCAAAAAACCCCATGAGGTAGAAGCCAATTGTCCTCATTTTAGGGAAAAAATTCCTTCCTGACTCCAATCTGGCAGTCAGAGAAGTCCCTGGATCAACAACTCTTCTCCAGAATCCTAGTCACTATAACTTGTTGTATTATCACGCTCCAGAAATGCATCCAAACCCTTTTTGACCTCTGTTATTGAATTCACCCTGACAAGTTCCTCTGGCAGAGAGTTCCACAGTCTCACTGCTCTAACAGTAAAGAATCCCTTTCTATGTTTATGTATAAACTTTCGTTCCTCAAGACGCAGAGGATGCCCCCTTGTTCTAGATACAGTCCTGGGTATAAATAAAATTTGGGGAAGATTTCTATATTGACCTTTGATGTATTTAAACATATTTATCATTCCCCCCCCCCCCCCCACGAAGCTGTCTTTTCTCTAAATAACCCTAATCTTGCTTATCTTCCTGGGTATTGCAGTCCACCCAGTCCTTTTATTATTTTTCTTGCCCGCCTTTGTACCTGTTCAAGCTCTACAATGTCTTTCCTGTGCGCTGGTGCCCAAAACTGTACACAATATTCCATGTGTGGTCTAACCAGTGACTTGTATAATGGGAGAGTAATGTTCTCATCATGTGCATCTATGCCCCTTTTAATACACCCCATGATCCTGTTTGCCTTGGCAGCTGCTGCCTGAAACTGGCTGCTACAATTAAGTTTACTGTCCATCAGGATTCCCAAGTCCTTCTCCATGTCACTTTTACCCAGCGTTTTTCCGTTTAACATGTAGTCATGTAATGGATTTCTCCTCCCCATGTGCATAGCTTTGCATTTATCTGTGTTAAACCTCATCTGCCACTTCTCTGCCCAGGCCTCCAACTTATCCAGATCCACTTGTAATGACACAGGTGAACGATCTGGGCAATTACTGACTATTTAACTCATAGTTCCCCGCATATAACACAGTCTTATATCCTGTACTTCCTCCATATAACACAGTCATACAGACTCCTGCCTGATAACAGAGAGGAGAGGGGGAGGAGGGAGGGCAGTGTGCATTCCTCACATGTGTTTCATCAGTTCAGGCTGTGTGTATAGCTGGTTATAGAATAGCAAGGAGCTTGTGGAGCCTGAAGCTGAATGCTCTGTAGACATAAGAAACATGCAGGAGGCTGCAGACCTACAACCTCTCCCTTCCTCTGCCAACACAATGATGATGTCACAGCTCTTCAGTGAGGGGAGACACACCTGCTTAGAGGAGAGACTCGCCTCTGGATCTGAAATTAAATCTCATAGAATTATCTAAAGTGTATGAACGCTTCAAACGATAAAACCCCTTTAAGCACTGCTTTAAAGGTACTGCAATTATAAGGCTGAGGTATATAAATGTTTACCAAAACAAATGTACAGTAAGTGTATATTTTACAGTGTTTTGTATATATATATATATAATATATATATATATATATATAATATATATATAAGAATATAAAATAATATATATATAATATTTTATCCCTTCCTCATCTCTCTCAAGAGCCAGACATTCAAAAGGAATGGATTTATAGGTCATAATACTGACCCCTCTAGAATAAATAGTGTGTAGAGAGTGACTCTCCCAACCCATCCAAGCCCTTTTAAGCCATTTTACTGTATCTGACTCTTAAATAAACAGTACAGCTGGCTGATACTGGGAAAGAAAATTAAACTTAGCATATCTTTTGTTTGGGTCACTCAGTCCCCTGACATTCCAGGAGATTAGTTTTATCTTATCCGCCATCTATCCTCCTGTTTCCATTAAGTGACCAAGTAACTTGAACTGCCAATATGATGGATGGAAATCACCCAACTCGCCTCACAAAGTAAGCAAGAACATTCTGGGGACAGGTAAACTCCCCACCCCACCTCAGAAATAAACATGTAAACCAACAATTTTAAAAAGTTGCTAAAGACAAGAAATTGAAAATGTGCAAAATTGTAAACGGCTCTAAAAATGGGTTCAGGTCCTCCATATGACCAGAAGTGAAGGCCACAGACAACTGCATAGAACAAGATTAACAGTTCTTCTCCAACCACCTCCCGCTCCTAAAAATTTATTTTAATATGAAACATAGAACCGGGTTGGAGCAGGAAGAAAAAATAAAGCAAGGATATCAGAGAGGGGAATTGAGGAAAATATGTACAGTGGTGGTCACTTATCACCCCCGCAATCCTCAGGAGGCTGCGCTTTGATGGAGGACTCATTCTGGTCGATCCACTGCACAGTCTCTCTTGGAGTTTCAAAGAAATGCATAGAGTTTAACGCCACCACTCGGAGTCTCACTGGGAATAGCATTGCATATTGCACCCGGAGCCGCCGCTTGACATCCTGGAACCGCGCTCTTTTTGAACCTCTGTAGAGAATTCCAGATAGCAGGAGATCCGACAGCCGTCCACCATGACTTCTTGCTGAAGGCGTGCTTTGCACAGTACAGTGTCTCTACTTGGAGTTAATGGGCGCATCGGGACCCCATGAGCCCTCTCAACTGCAAGCAGAAGTGAAGGAGTACAAAGATATTAGTGAGACAGGTCTCAAAAAACTCTGATGGGTTAGAGCCCTCCTTTTATTTTTTTAGGCACTCCCATAATGCCCACATTGATTCTGCGGAAATGATTTTCCAGGTCATCCATCTTGGCGAGCAGCGAAGGATTGAATTGATCCTCCAGATCATTGATTCTGGTCTCAGCAGCTTTTACCCACTCAGCATATCTCTGCATATCATTCCGCATAACAGTGATATCCTTTTTGAGACCACCAACTTGTGTAGTCAGGGTGGATAAAGCAGTGTGGCATTGGTGAACAGCTTGAAGCACATCTCTTAGTGTAGGTTCCTCTGTATCCTGCTGTGCTTGTGAACTAGGAGTGACCTGTGTATTTCTTTTAGGTCTGGCTCCTGTATGCATGCTGCTGGCACTTATCTCCCCCCCTACTCCATGCCTGTCTGTCACTGCTGCTGTATGCATCAGTCCAGCATCCTGCTGTTGCCTACTGAGAGACCCTATGCCAGATGAAGATGTAGAAGGGTAGTGAGGATATTGGGCTAACTTAGCCAGTGTCCCCTGCAGTACCTCTGCCTGCTTCCCCGCCATTCTCGCAGCGCCCCGCGGTCCTTGGGCGCCCCGCTCTCTGCTTTCAGCAGCTCCTTGTTGCGGCGGGTCATCGTGCTGCTGGTCTGCTTGTTGTCCATGGAGTTTGCCACAAAATGTTCAAATGCTTTCAAGCACCTCCTTCATATGCTTTAAAGCCCACTGACACTATGAAGATGATCCCTTTCTTGGCCTGAAGAGTTCGGAATTGATAGGAGTCAGTGACAGGTCTCAGTAATATTAGTGGGTAGATGTGTGAGTGTGTGGGTGAGTGTGTGATTTATAATAGTCAGTGCTGTATAAAAAGTGTTCCTCTGTCCTTCAGCCTTCCAGAGCCTCAGTCCTCTTTCTGGTGAGGGGGGATGATTTAAGCCATATACAGAAGGTGGTCACTGTCTATAGCCTAATAGTAGTTTAAATGGACGCTATCTCAGATAACTGTAATCACCAGCTCTCTGCAGACTAATTATTATTACTATAATTATATGTTGATAAAAACCTTTAACCAGATGACAACCCCCTTCCTCGACCATGCTGCTCTCCCTCTTGTCCTAAAAACTACAATACGATTTCCCACCACCCCTTGGGGCTTTGACCAAACTCTCTGTATGAGGCCCCAAATAGTTTCTTGGCAGCTCTATACAGTGATGAGCAGTTCTTGATTTGCTGTACACTGTGTGGTTCTGAGATCCTGCTTCATATATTTTGTGCAAAATCTTTTTGGCTAAAACCAATAAATAAAAAGGAAAAGCATAAAGGATTTATCCTTTATTTTTTTTTTTTTTACCTGCTCCCAGTTTTGTTTTAAAAAAATGTAATAAAAAAAGGGCATTGGAAAATTCAACCTTACACTGGCCCCAAAGCCATAACTGCTTCATACATGACTATCCTGCCCTCAGCCCCGCTCTGTGCTGGGAAGCATGTATCTGCCGGAGTGTGTGAGCCAGACACCACCTAAAATCACTGACTCACAGGCCCTTTTATAATTCTCCATTGGGCATTTACTGGATACAGTGGTGACAAGCACAATGATATATGACTGATACATATATAGATGCTGGCCTCAACACAGACGTGTAAAACAACAAGAAACACAGCCCATCAGCCTAACATAACAATCTATCGGTCCTTACTCGGAGGCCTAATGTTACATTGTGATCTGTTTGGCCACCACTGGCCTTGTCTTGCAATTTGTATGAGCATTCTTATATAGAAATATTATAAAATATCAGTATAACTTCCAAGTCATCGGGCTTACATTGATCCCAATGAATACACAGTTCCTAACCCTCATTTCTACCCCGTACAATCCCGACCTAACATTTTGGACACTTTTCAGGAACTCATTGAACATGACCTTAGCATATTGGCTAGAACCATAACACATACTAAAAATAATTTGAATAATCAAGAAATTAGGGCACTAAAACAACTTAAACAGGATAAAACAATCATTGTAAAAATGGCGGCTAAGGGGGGAGCAGTGGTGGTCCTTGACTCTGGCCTATATGAGAAGCTTAATTTGGAAATGTTGGGCGATTTACATACTTATCGACGCCTTGTCCATGACCCCACTGCTTCATTCCAAATCGCCTTGAAAAAACTATTGGAGGAAGGAGTTGCAATGGGAGCTATTAAAAATGATCTAACACAGAAACTTTATGTGGAATATCCCCAAATTCCAATTATATATTCGCTCCCTAAAGTACACAAGGGAATATTCCCACCACCCGTTAGGCCAATCGTATCTGGGATTGGCTCCTTTAGTGTAAGACTCGGAGCATGGGTGGACAGCCTGTTGCAACCCTTACTCCAAAATGACCTGGTTTTCTGCATGATACAAAACAGGTTATCACGATTATGGAAAATATATACAGGCATGAAAAATTCAAATGGCTGTCATGCGATGTTACGGCCTTATACCCTTCCATACTACACGACTTAGTCCTAGTTTCACTAAAAAAATTTCTGGATAAATTTAGTCATTATGATTTGTCATCTTAAAGAATTTATAATTATGGTAGTGGACTTCCTTCTAACACACAATTTTTTTTCCTTCAATAATCAATTTTTCTTACAACTCAGGGGAGTTTCGATGGGAGCTAGATTCTCCCCCTCCCTAGCCAATGTAAACATGGGTATGTGGGAGGAGCTGTTCCTTCTGTCAGACTCTAACACTTTTTCCTCCCATATCAGGTGGTCTGGTCGCTACCTTGACGACCTCCTCCTGATATGGGAGGGGCCACTTGAGGATATCCCTGGCTTCATCAGTTATATTAATAAAAATAATATGAATCTTAAATTCACGCACCAAATAGGGAAAACCACAATAGATTTTCTGGATATTACTTTGGAGGGATCTCCCCATCAGAAAATTTGTGTTAAACCTTATAGTAAACCCTGCTCACAAAACTCCATATTGAGTGCATCGTCATGTCATCCTGGACATGTAATTAGGAATATCCCCACTGGAGAATTAATACGTACAAAAAGAAATTGTAGCAAGCAACAGGAATTTAAAATCTAACAAGAGGTAGCATTAAACAGATCAAGATCACGAGGATATTCTGAAAAAATATTAAATGATAGCAAAAGTAAGGTGGAAAAAATCCCAACAACACAGTTAATAAGGGAGAAACAAAACACAATTCAGCAGGATAAACCTTTTGAGCGCATTACGTTTAGCACTATATACTCGCCTCAGTATAATCAGATTGTTGGAATTATTAAGAAATACCTACCAATGCTTTATGCTGATCTTCAATTGCGAGAGATAGTAAAAAGAGGAGTTAGATTAGTGCCCAGAAAAGCCCCAAATGTACAATCAAATATATCTCCAAGCCTATATAGTAATGTTGATAAAAAAGAAAAGATCTGGCTACATTGCAAGGGACATACCACCTGTCTAACCTGTGGTTATATGGCGATACATTTAGATCCATTGTCACCAATAAGGAATATAAAGTTCAACAGTACATAAACTGTAATAGTAAATATGTGGTGTATTTAATTTCATGCAACATTTGTCACTTACAATATGTCGGATGTACCACTAGAACTCTAAAAACTAGAATTAGACAACACATTTCCGATGCACGTAAAGACATATGGCGACATAACATGTCTGCTGTCTCTAAACATTTCATAGAAATGCATGCTGGTAATACAACATCCCTTGGTCTTATGGGCATTGAGAGGATTTTTCCATCGGAGAGGGGAGGTAATTTAAGGGATAAACCTTTGAATACTGAGGCTAGATGGATCTTTTTACTTGGAACAAGACAACCATATGGTCTTAATGTTAGATATGACATACTATGCCATTATTAACCTCTTTTCTCTTGCCAAAACAATATAGATGGCTAGTACACATAATTATATAATTATATATTTGTAATATCTCATTGATTAACAACATGTCATCTTAGCGTTAGCTCATTATTAGATTACACTTAATTTTATAATTATTATAACATATTTTGTTACTTTTATATATTATTAGATTGTTCTAGTGAGTAAAGAGTTAAGAACAGTTTACCAATTGTCTACGTAGGTTCCGGTATCCTATTTAATTCACAGTAGCAATGGCAAACATCAGACCATGTGTAAGGTAGCATTACCGAAACGCGTCGGTCTGTCTTGACCTAGCGCTAATACTGTGCGTTTCCCTGATGTAGCGGTTGGTGCCTTCATTTGTATTTTGTCACATATTTTTATGGAAACTGATTAAAGATATGAAGTTTTTTTTTAAAATACAGCTGCGACGAGTCTCTTTCAGACCCATGCCTTTGGCATGATGGCCTACTTTAGAATATTTTCAATACTTTCAAGGTATATTATCAAAACTAATGAAATCTGTTTTATTCCTGGCAGGGAAGGCGTGGGTGCCTGTACCGGGTGCTCAAAGGGATCTGTGTATCATCAGATTTTAAAGCAGTGATGGTGGTATCAACATGATGCATATGAAGAGCTTGCGATTTATCCAGACAATCCCTCCATCCTTACCTCCAAGATATGTCATCTTGATTCTTTTAAAGAGATCCTATTTTTGATTCCCCAGAGACTGTTAAGCAAAATAAAAGTTACAGAAGGGGTGGTAAATATAAAAAATGTCACACAGGAGGGAAGCGATTTTCATGTTCAGAATGTGGCAAATGTTTTACTTATAAATCAGATCTTGTTTTACATAAAAGAACTCACACACGGAGCGAAGCCATTTTCTGTGTCAGATGTGGCACATGTTTTACTCAGGAAATCAGCTCTTGTTTTACATAAAGAACTCACACAGGAGAGAGCCATTTTCTAGTGTTCAGATATGTGGCAAATGTTTTACTGTGAAATCAAGTCTGAGAACCGATGTAAAGAAACTCACACAGGAGAGAAGCCATTTTCGTCGATTCAGAATGTGGCAAATGTTTACTGTGAAATCAAGTTCTTGCATTACCATGAAAGACTCACACAGTGAGCAGAAGCCATTTTTCGTGTTCAGGAATGTAGCAATGATTTTACTGCGAGGACCAAATCTTGAAGGAAACATGAAAGAACTTCACACAGGAGATGAAGCCATTTTCCGTGTTCAGAATGTGGGAAAATGTTTTACTCAGAAATCAGTCTTTTATACCTGAAAGAACTCACAGAGAAGAAAAGCATTTTCGTGTACAGAATGTGGCAAATGTTTTACTCAGAATAGCAGTCTTGTTTTACATAAACAAAGAACTCACACAGGACGAGAAGCCATTTTCGTGTTCAGAATGTGGAAAATGTTTTACTCAGAAATCAGGTCTTTATTACCATGAAAGAACTCACAGAGAAGAAAAGCCATTTTCGTGTTCAGAATGTGGCAAATGTTTTACTCAGAAATCAAGTCTTGTTTTACATAAAAGAATTCACACTAGGACGAGAAGCATTTCGTGTTCAGAATGTGGCAAATGTTTTCTGCGAAACAATAAGTCTTGAGATACATGAAAGAACTCACACAGGAGAGATGCCATTTCGTGTTGCAGAATGTGGCAAAATGTTTATCAGAAATCAGATCTTGGTAACCATGAAAGAACTCACACAGGAGAGAAGCCATTTTCGTGTTCAGAATGTGACAAATGTTTTACTAAGAAATCAAGTCTTGATTACCATGAAAGATCTCACACTGGAGCAAAGCCATTTTTCGATGTTTTCCCCATTCAGAATGTGCGTTAAATATTTTTGGGTGTGAAATCAAGTCTTGATATACATGAAAGAAACTCACACAGGAGCGAAGCCGCTTTTTCATGTTCAGAATGGTCGGTCAATGTTTGTGTGAAATCAAGTCTTGATTACCATGAAAGAACTCACACAGGAGAGAAGCCATTTTCATGTTCAGAATGTGGCAAATGTTTTACTCTCAAAATAAGGCTTGTTCAACATCAAAGAATTCACACAGGGGAGAAGCCGTTTTCATGTACAGAATGTGGCAAATGTTTTATTGTGAAATCACATCTTGTTCTACATAAAAGAACTCACACAGGAGAGAAGCCATTTTCATGTTCAGAATGTGGCAATTGTTTTACTGTGAAATCAAATCTTGTTCGACATAAAAGAACTCACACAGGAGAGAAGCCATTTTCATGTTCAGAATGTGGCAAATGTTTTGCTGTGAAATCAAATCTTGTTCGACATAAAAAAATTCACTCAGGAGAAAAGCTATTTTGGTAAAAAACCAATGGGTATTGCCTTGCTTGATTAAACGACACTATCAATAATAAAAATATTACTGCCAACTGCACGACCAATGTCATAAAACATATATATGAAAAATTATGTAGATTTTTTATACAGCATTATATACAGTGTGGGGGATGGAAATAGAAATAAAATAAAAATTAAGAAGCCTGTGGAGAGTAGTTTTGTGGCCACATTGATATGAAAACTGCTCTAGGTCTAAAACTTATTTGTTGCCTATAGCAACTACAATCAGAGCAAGAGCACCAATCAGAGCTTTATAGCACAATCAGGCTCTCTTCATATAGTACTTGGAAAAATGAGAGGGGTTGCTCTGAATGGTTGACTCACATGGGCAACAAAATTGAGTTTAAGTCCTAGACAGTTCTTGATACATGATGGCCCATGGTGTCTGTATGTACGTTACAAATCATTATGTTTAGTGAGAGAACCATCAACTATAAACCCTGCTGAGAAGCGGAAATCTTGAGATTAGCAATTTTGTGTCCTATGTACCATATAGGCCACCACCCGATGCCAGGCTTGTGTGCACTGCAGTCAAATCTTCCTGTGAGGAGCAGGGTCACAGCTCACAGGCTTCTAGCGGTTATCACTGAGCCTGTGTATCTTAATTCCATGATAAAGTCAGCAGCCGTCCTATCTGATGTATTAAGCCTATATGTGTAATATGTGTCTGCTAAGCCAGATATAGCTAATCCATTGATTATACAGATAATTATTAATCATCTTTTATATTTGATACTAGCCATGATATGTGTTTACTCCCTTAAAGACTGCCACCCACCGTCTTTTGACATCGGGCTGGCGTGCAGGACGTTGGTCTGCAGCGATGTCTTTTTGACGCTCACTCAGACAATCGGAGTTTAGGGTTGCCCTACGCGCCGCAGCAGCGCTAAGATCGGGGCTGTAATACACAGACCTGATCCCAATGCAGCTCCTGCGAGCACCGGGGAGCGGGGGAAACCTCCGCAACCCGGTGCTTTAACCCTTTGATTGCCGCAGTTTGTGATAGCAGCACAATCAAAGGGTTTCCCGGCTCTGTCGGGTGATCGGAACACCAATGACCCGTCAGAGACAGATGAGAACGCTGCACAGTCAGCACCTCGGGCACCTGGAGTAGCCAGAGTGTTGTGTACAAGCCAGTGAACAGGGAAGACTGTGTGCTTCCTGATCACTAGCAGTGTTCATACTGACACAGGAGGTAGAATGTATTAGCATATATGAATATGCTAATACATTACTAAGTGTAATAAAAAAGTAAAACAGTTCTCCCTTCAGGGGATTTAAAAAAAAATTAAAAGAAAAACAGAAAAAGTGTAAAAATAAAAATAAAAAAATAATAAAATAAAAATAAAGGGGGGGGTGTGGCCTGGCATGCTTCTGGCCGGACGCATGTAGCGGTGCCTACTGCTCCCACCATAGGACTGGCTGAGCAGATTAGAGGGTTGATTGTTGCCTAAAATATGGTGACTCCCCAGACAGCAAAAGAGAAGGAGAGAGCTGCCTCAACACCCGGTGGAATCTAGCTGGTAACTATTTTCAACTTCTTCGCCCCACTGGCGGACTTGTCAGCTGTCTCACGAGCTCCGTCCCCGTGCGGGCGCCATCTTCCCTGGCGCGAACACTATCCCCCCCACGAGGATGTCTGCCTGAGTCTACCTCAGCGGGAGAGGAGCCGTTCAGTGCAGGACTCCGACAGCTCACCCGCTCGGCAACGATGCAGCACTCACCTGCCGACACTTCCAGCGCCAAGCCTCGACCAGTTACCGGCACCTGCGTTGCGAGCGAATACGCATGCAGGGGAACCCTCTGTGCGACATGTGATGCCGCCATCTTTGAGTGAAGGTCAGTCTAGGGCCTCCTGTGCCACTGCTCCTGCGGCTCCGACTCCCTCGTCTGAAGCCCAGCTGTATCAGCCGCAGTCCATCGGCACCATGAGTGCCCTCAGCTCCACACAGGGGACAGTTTGGTCACCTTCTGAAGAGGGTCTCCTGCCTGCCGGCGCCATTCCTTATAACAGGGACCCTCTGATGGCTCAGCTCACAGAACCCCCTTGCCCCGGCAGCTTAAGTCAGGGGTTGGACTCTATCAGCTCAGGGGTCAGCGACTCAGGGGATGAAACCCTACCCCTGTCCCCGGGTGCACTTGCCCCTGACATGGGGAGAGGCGATCAGCCGAGCCTGCAAGCATGCAGTCCACAGGGACACCGGGCATCCAGCCAAGGCCCATGGGATCCCATTCCAGCTGGGTCTCCTGCTGCCTCTGGACCCCATCTGCCTGTATCTCAAGGGACTTTGTACCCGTTATCTACCATTTCACCTGAGGCCGCCCTAATGACGCCCAAAGGCCATCCAGAGCTCCAGGCGCTATTGACTTTGTTGCCTACTAAAAACGATCTAACGGCTCTGACACAAGATCTAAAAGCTGCTTGGCATAGGATTATTACACAAAGTGAAATCAGATGTCTCGTCCCTTCAATCCAGAGTGCAGTCCCTGGAATCCTTCAAGGAATCTGTCCAACACTCCATTGCTGACCTTCAGGCCTCACTCTCAAATCAGAGGGCCCTCCACCAGACCATGATTGAACAGATGGATGATCTTGAAAACAGGAACAGACGAAATAATGTAAAAAAGGGGGCTGCGGGAATCATTAAAAACCCCAGGAGTTTCCCTTTGACCTTAAAAAGACCCTTCAACTCTTTTTGGGGTAGGAAGGAGACGATCATATTGGCTGGACCGCCCCCATAGGGCCTTGAGGCCCCCTACCTGGATGTTTCCGGGACCCCGAGTTTCATATCCCGGGTGCATTATTACAAAATCAAAGAACTGTTTATGAAGAAGGCTGGGCCCTCCCCGGATCTCTCTTAGAAGGGAAGCTCTCTTTTTTTACGACTCTCTAGCGACTTTGCGTCTGAGAGCCGCTATCAAACAACTTCTTGCCCTCTGCAGTCTCACCCCATCCCCTTGCGGGGGTCCCCCTTTGCCCAGGTCTGGGGAGGCGAAGATCTTTTCGTCCTTCGTAAACCGCGACTTCCCCTTTTCCTGGAGGCTCTGGACCTCCTTCCGTATCTCTTCCAATTGGGGCTCTCTCTTCACTACATCGCCGCTGCGCGTCTGTGCCTCTAGAGACCTCCTCTACACGTCTGGATCCGCGGGGTTTCCCAAACCCCCAAAAAGCCCCCAAGGGCCCAGAAAAACTCCAACAGCCAAGAGACTGGAGGACCTCGGAAGGAGAAGGCTTTTTTCCCCCCTATTCCGTGAGCTTCTATAAGGTTTCTTTGCTTTATTTGTCTCTGATCCTTCATTTTTCTAGGAGGGTGTAGTTTGCTTTTGAATGTTTAATTTGGTTCATTTGCTTAAGTCTTGTTTCAGCCGCCGAGTTCCTTCCCTTTATACTGTTTTTCTTTTTTCCTTTTTCTCCCTCCCCTTGTCTTCCTCCTTTCCCCCTCACTTTTTTTTTTCTCTTCTCTCCCCATTTCCCTTCCTTTTCTACCCTTCGGCGGGCTGATCACAGACCAGGTTGTCCACTCACCCTTTAGACAGAAATGGGTCCCGATGCTCCAAATCCTTTTCTCCCGGTTCCCCTTGGGTGGATCTCTCCCTTGGAGTGGACGCTCTATGGTCCCGTTGTCAGTTCTATCTTAAATGTTGGCTCTCCTCCTTGGGATGGGTCGCCCCGGTGGTCTGATGGAGGACCATATTCACCCGAATGTTATGTGTTATTTTTCTGTTTTTAATGTGCTCAGTCCTGGTGAAACTTGTGTACTCGGTCAATTTCATGTTTATTATTTGACATTTATGACTAGTTGCTGTTGCTCATTGTTTGGCAGTTAGTCACCTCCCCCTAATAGGGATGGGCTTAAGCGTTGTTCGCTTGCCCTCTGCAGTTTCCATGCTGCTATTGTTAGGAAGCTTGCCATGTTTTCTATTTACTGGCATTTTTGTGTTTCTATGTTTTTCTAAAGTTTTTTTTTTTTCCTCCTCTTTTGTCGGCTTGGGCACTCATGGGACCAGGATAGTGCTAGTCTTAGATTGCAGTTATGACCTCCCTTAAAAATCTCTTTCCTTAACGTAAAAGGATTTAATGGCCGAGAACGGGTCAAATCCTTTTTCAAATGCACAAGGTTTTTATCAGTTTTTTGTGTCCAAGGAACACCTTTTCCGGGGCCACCTCTCCCTTGGGGAAAAAAAATATTCCCTGCCCGGTGCCAAAAGTATTATGGGAAACCCAAAAAATAAAAAGGGGTTGCGATTTTTTTCCATAAATCCTTCCTTTTTGTATTATTGAAGTGAAGGCGGGTGAGGACCCAGGTCTGTCTTTGTAAAAGGTGTCGATACGGGCAATGTATCGGTACCCAAAACATTTATCCCCCAAAATCAAGGGCAACCCCTTTTTTAAAATAATACTCTGGATGACTTGTATGAGTTTGCGCAGTGAACGCTCATTGTTTGCGGGGACTTTAATTTGGCTCTCCAACCGGCCCTGGACAACCCTCAGGTTAAATCTGACTCTCGTTAAGTAAGCTGAACAGGATTAAAAAGCTTCTCCGAGATATGCAGTTGTGCGATGTCTGGAGAATCTTCCACCCCAACGACCATGACTTCACTTACTTTTCCCCTCCACATTAATGTAATTTTTTGATACATATTCCTTCAACACCGTTCTCCCTAATGTAAAATCCTTGTGACAATATATTGCTTGGGGACCCGCGCCACTTCGCGTACGTTGTACTTGCCAAAGCTGTAGGGGTTTTTACTGGCAGCTAAACGAGTCTTGCTTAGACTCGCTTTTTTTTGTCTGATCTGCGCAGATGACGGGCTTTTATAGCCGACCATGCTGGACCTACCTCTCCCCAAATAAAATGGGAATCCTAAAAAGGTTTTTGGGTTGGAGTGTTAGTGAAGCACGGCTCTAGGTTGAAGAGGGAAGCCTCGGCTAAACTTGAGGCCTTTTTGTGCAAGCTGAGTGCCCTGGAGACAGCTCACAAACAAATGCAGAAGGACTCTGATCTGAGGCTGCTAACTCCGACTCGCCATGAAAAACCGTCAGCTTTAGACAACGACCCGGCGCTATAGACAGATTTGTTCTAGCTCGAATTATGAGTGGAGTAACAAACCTGGTCACCTGCTGGGTGGGCCCTCAGGGATAAAAAAGGGTTCACTGTTTACCTTCCCTTAAGAGCCGTCAGGCAGTAGTTTATACTACCCCCCGAAATAATTGACAGTTTTTGCTCATACTATCATAGCCTCTACAACCTCCCGTGCACACCGGACACCTCCAGGTCGGAGATTCTCAGTGAATTTCTCTCCAACACCGCTCTTCCCAAAAATTCCCACAGAAAGGTGGGGGCCTTTTTAAACTCCTTTCACCCGGGAGAATTTCAACGGCAATCTCATCCCTTCCTGTGGGGAAAAGTCCCGGGGGCCCCGGGTGGATAACAGCAAAATTCTTTAAGGTTTTTGGGGTCTGATTAGTTGGTCCCCTGCTCGACTCTCGACCCTGTCCTTTCCCGCCTTCTTTCTTACAGGCATTTATTACTATAATCCCCAAGGAAGGTAAGGACCCCGCTGTATGCTCAGGTTATGACCCTTTTTATAAACACAGACCGAAACTCTTTTCCCAAATTACTTTCCTGCGTCTTAACGTATATACCTGCCCGATAATTTATCAAGTGGGGTTTTTCCCAATGGTGAAACCAGAGATAAAACCTAGCTTTAGCATTCTGCACTTGGCCCGGGCAGCTAATACACCTTGCATGATTCTCTCCATTGACGCCGAGAAGGCATTTGATAGGGTGGATTGGATATTTCTGCAGGAAGTACTTCGATCAGCTGGACTGGGGCCTGTTATGTTGCAACAGATTATGGCCCTTTACCATGACCCATTCGCGTAGCTAAGAGTAAATGGCGTTCACTCTTCCCCCATCCCTATACGAAATGGCACCAGGCAGCGGTGTCCACTTTCGCCACTCCTATATGTTCTAACTATGGAACATCTCTTGCAGGCAATTAGGGCTAATCCGGATATCAAGGGCTTCCCAATTAGAGATCAACAGTTTAAATGTGCAGCTTTTGCTGATGATTTGCTGTTATATCTCACCCAACCTCTCATCTCCCTCCCGTCCTTGATGTCTGTTATGGCGCAGTTCGGCTTGGTTAGTAATTTTAAGGCCAACTTGTCCAAATGTGTGGCGCTTATTGTAGGTCTAGATGATAATCTACTAGGTTTGCTGAAGCAGGACTTCCCTTTTACATGGGCTACTAGGTCGTTTAAATACTTAGGTGTGCACATTCTGGCGGACCTGAAGAGTGTGTTCGAGGTTAACTTTACGCCCTTGATAGGCGTTGTCAATTCTGATCTTTCCTGATGGGATAAAAAATACTTTTCTTGGCTGGGTAGAGTCAACATCTTAAAGATGAATGTTCTGCCTAGGCTGCATTATTTATTTCAAACCATTCCGATTTTTTTGCCCCGCGCATTCTTCAGGTCGCTCTCTAAAGCACTGGAGAAATTCATATGGTCTGGAAAACAGCCCAGAATTGCTAAAAACATCTTGGTTAGACCTAAGCTGGAAGGGGGACTGGCATTGCCGGATTTTAAGGCTTACTACTTGGCTGCCACGGCAACTAGGCTGGTAAATTGGTTCCAGCAGAGAGCAACGAAATTATGGATACAGTTGGAAGAGGCAGTGCTTAATTCCCCTCTGACCGCACTTCCTTGGTTCAGGTCCGTCATGGTGACGCGGGGTGGGCTTATGGGTCTCCCCTATGTTGCACAGATTACGTTGCGTACCTGGCAGTCATACGGCTCAGCTACCAAACTGTTAGAGTGGGGTGGTCCTCTGACCCCGGTACATGGTAACCCAGGGCTTGGGCTTTCTGCTGGTAGGAGATGTTCCTGCATCCAGGAGACACTTGTTTTCTGGGACCTTTTGTCTGATGTGCGCCCCCGCCCTTTTTCAGAGGTTGTGCATCTTGTGGGACCCCCATCTCACTCCTGGTTAAATTACATGAGGGTCTCCCATTACTATCAGGCAAATAGAGTGGCTCTGAGTTTGCATAGGCCCTTGACTCCGCTCGAATCTCTGTGTGTAGCCCAGACCTCACCCTCACACTTGATATCCCGCATCTATGGTTTGATTGTTGAATCGACGTTTCAGGCCGCTCCTGCGTATCAGGGAGGATGGGTCAGGGAGTTAGGAAGACCCATAACAGAGGAGGAATGGGCTCAATCGTACGCCCCCCTTTTCCTACCAAAACTATACTTTCATGTAAATTGCAGGAGCTCAATTTTAAGGTTACCTTGTGGTGGGGATCGTGTACCATATTGTCAATAAGATCTATCCTTCAGTCTCGAACAAAATGCTGGAGATGGGTCGCTGTTGGTTCTATGACCCACAAATTTTGGGGGAATGTTCACTTTTACAATCCTTTTGGGTTAAGATCATTGATCTTATTCACCTTATCACAGGAACACTTCTCCCAAATGACCCTAAAGGGGCTGCTATTACTAATGACCCTGCAGTCGGGCCCCCACTACCATGGGCATCCTTATTGTCTTCTTGTTAATTTCTGCAAAGGCGTTGATTCCCCGACTGTGGCGCTCCACCACTGTCCCCTCTATCAGTGACTGGCTCAAGGAAGTCTTCCCTTTACACGAATGGAAGAAATCAGGGCGGATGATAAGCAGTTGTCAATTAAGCATCCCCCAAACATGGAAGGCTTGGATAGAATTTACGCCCACCCCGGCGTACTCTACTTTTGTGTAAAGCATGCCACTTTGACCCTATTTTGGCCCTATTGGGCCTTGTGCATTGTAAAAAAATGTTGTCTTTTGTCTCTCTGTGACATGCCCATCTCTCGGGCACCCTAGGTGAGCATTTGGTTGCTCCTTTGGGTTTGCCTCCATTTGTTGAAGGAATTGTTCGCACTTGGCTCCCCTGGGTTCCCCCTTGCCGACTTCCCTACCCATCTTTTGAAGTTGTTCTGTTTATAGTTATTTTTCCTTTTTTCAGTTTGTGCCTCCCCTTTTCTTTTCTCACACAGAGCCTACCTGTTTTGCTGCATCTGATTAGTAATTTGTATAATTACTGTATTGCTCTCCCTCTCTTTGTAGTCTCCAACTCTATTTTCTTATTTGGTTGCATGTTAGGGCCAGCTACTGTACATCTTTTTCTATATTTTGTACCCATTCCTGCAGTTCGCATTTGCAAACATTTGTACTGTTGACTCAAAGATTTGTAATTTAATATTGCTGTATGCTCTGTGCTCTTCCTTGTTTGTTTATTCTAAAATAAACCTCTTTTGAATATGAAAGTAAGTACATCTTGTCCCGTAAAATAAAAGCCAACATGTGTCCCATTAGGTTGAGAAATCAAAAAAGTTTTGGCTTTCAGGAGGCCAGTAGAAAAAAATTACAGCCATATTTTTATGACCGTCCATCAGGAAGGGGTTAATTGAATGAAGGCCCCATTCACATAGCCTTTTGGGCCCTTGTTTGTGGTATCCATCACAATACCTTCAAAATTTATCCTAAGGAATACCACGAAGACGCTATGTGATTGGGGCCTAAAGCTTTGTTCACATCCGTTGGGGGTTCCGTTGGAGGTTTAGCAAAAAATAAAATGATCCATTTGACAACTGACACCAATGGCATCCAATGGATCATGCTGACTCTACAATGGGTCTATCGGGCTTCCATCGCGGTGTCCTTTGCTTAAATGGAGAAATCAGCACTACGATATCCGTCATTCCGGAGGGAACATGCGATGGACGTTTCGAATGTGAACAAAGCTTAAGTCAACTAATTCCTCATTGATGATTTTGACTTTTCAACAAAATTCTGAATGAGATTTTTACACATCATAAGAGGGTGGCCACCGCAAAACAACGAGACCATGTCCTTACACATCTTCATGCTGATGGACCGCGCACAAACTCTGACATATATAGAGCGCTTGTATGTGGGGTCTACTGATTAAGAAGCTGGCTAATGCAGTGTCTGCACCTTCTTGGGAGAAGCCACCTACATAGTGCATCAGTAGAAATAGAATTCTCTTTTAACCGCTTCTGGAAGCAGCAATTTTCAGATTTTCCCACTTACAAAGCCATATAAGAGCTTGTACTTATGAGAGAAGTACTTTTTGTAATCGTGCCATTGACCTTAAAGGGGTTGTCTCGCTACAGTACAGAATACAACATAAACTTATCACTCTCACCCATAAAGCTCTCCACAGTGCTGCACCCCCCTACATCTCCTCCCTCATCTCTGTCTACCACCCTACCCGGTCTCTCCGCTCTGCTACTGATCTAAGATTACACAACTCACTCATCCAAACCTCCCATGTCCGTCTACAAGATTTCACATGTATTGCACCATTTCTCTGGAAAATGTTACCCCGTGTGATCAGGCACACTCACAACCCTCACAGTTTTAAGTGCGCTCTGAAAACCCATCTTCTTAGACAAGCCTATCAAGATTCCTAATTGTTAACCCCCCCAAATTCTGTCACACATTCATCACTTCCTAAACTTTGGCAACCACAGTCACTTATCTTTATATAGATTTATGGTGGGATGGCAGGTTCATCCACTTTTTATGTATACTACCCCATATTTATGTAACATGGCTGGACCATTGTAAACCAAGCACTTGTAACCCTTTGTTTCACCCATACACCCTAATAGATTGTAAGCTCTTGCGAGCAGGGCCCTCACACCGCATGTCTGATTTGTACGTAGCTTTTTTTATAATGTAATGTCTGGTTTGTCTGTGCCTATACCCTCTATATTGTAAAGTGCTGCGGAATATGTTGGCACTATATAAATAAAGATTATTATTATTATTACAAAGATTAGCTTTCAACATGTAGGGATCACTAAATAAAGATGTTTTCCCAATATATTGCGTTGTTCATTTTTTTTGTTAAGGAGCTACAAGTGATTTTATCACCTTCTGTGCTCTCTCTGGTTCCCCAAGTAACCGACCTGTGTACTTCTCCCCCCTGCTGTTTGTTCTATCTGATAGCAGGGAGTGACGTCATCACACAGGTCCCAGCAGCATAGAACGCCGGACAGTGAGAGTTTGTGTGTTATCTGATCTTTCAGACAAATGACAGTAGTTACTGCTGTTTACTTTAATTCAGAAGCTTCCCTGGTCCTGACAGCATGAGATTTATCTAATTAGCAGAAGTCTGAATACACGGAGCTCATATGCTAATTAAAGACAGCTTGACCAGGAAGTGACAGAGCAAAGCAGCATTATTTCATTCCTGCATCCTATGAAACTTTGAGATGAGACAACCCCTTCAACATATAATGTACTAGGGAACCAAAAAAATGTTTAAGTGGGATGGAAAGTGAAAAAAAGCACAATTGCGCAATTTATTCCGGAGTTTTGTTTTAAAGCCGTTCACTCTTCGCTATAAATAATGTGTTCTCTGTATTCTGCAGGAGGCTGTGATTCCAGTGAGACCAAATATGTAGGGTTTTCGTTATGTTCAAGTACTAAATAAAAAAAATTAAAAATTTAATTTTTTTGTTTTTTCCACCTTTGAACCTGAGTGTAGCTTTCATTGGTACCACTCTGGGATAATTGCAACTTTTGATTACTTTTTTTTTTCTAATTCTGGGGGTCGAGAAATGACATTTTGGTGTTAGGAGTTTTATTTTTTTTGCACTACGGTGTTCATTGTACAAAATAAATGATAATATATAGTTAACAGATAAAACCTTGTTATTTTAAAAACTTTTTTTTTTTTTTTTAACTTGCAGTTCCCCGACCCCCATCAAAGTACTTCACCTAAGAGGGCGCAATCGCTTGCACACTGTTCTGCATTGTATAGATAATGCAGAAGGGTGTACCATGATGGCACTTCGATGACTTCCTGCCTTTAGCAGGATGTATTAGGAGCAGTAACATGACAGCTACAGAGGAATTTATTAGGGTTCCAGCTGCTATGGCAACTGTTTGGCCCCCCACAATCTCGTTGCGGGAGGGAAAGATAATCCGGAAAGGAGCATTGTTCCGCAGTGGCCCAGCACAATGATAAGAGGCGCTTTACAATAAATTGAGGAATCAGTGGAGGAAGAAATCGGAGCAAAAGTACAAAGCTTCAGATAATATTGGCTCATGGACCCTTGACCCGAGCAGCAGGAGGTGTGGTCAGTAAGGGGGGTCAGAGAAGAAACCTCCTCTCCAAAAACAGGACAGTGAGTCCATCTGGCCTCCAACTTTCCTGGGCTGGTGGTTTCCAGGCAGCCCACGATTTTGGGGATGATGCCTCCTGAGTTTCACAACAGTCAGCAATGAGTGGCCGGTGATAGAACTGAACTCTTACTCCAAATACTTTTAAACTCCTAAAACTGAAATAATTCTACAACACACACGGTACACGTTATTCTGCAGCGCGTGCGGAGGGATTTAGGTACATCCTGTTCATTTGCCTGGAGTCAGGTGAAAATTTCTCCCATTGGCATCAAGGGAGGTGGGAGTGGGGGCACATTTCACGTTTTACTGCAGAAGGGTTCAGTGCACCCTGAATTACACACGCACGGCTCAGCCACACCCAGGATACACGCGTACGGCTCGGCTACAGGCCCGTTACACACACACGGCTCAGCTACAGGCCCGTTACACACAGCTCAGCTATAGGCACGTTACACACACACGGCTCAGCTACACGCACGTTACACACACGCGGCTCAGCTACAGGCACATTACACACACGCGGCTCAGCTACGGGCACGTTACACACACACGGCTCAGCTACGGGCACGTTACACACAACGCGTCTCAGCTAAAGGGCACGTTACCAAAACACGCGCTCAGCTACGGGCACGTTACACACACGCGGCTCAGCTACAGGCACGTTACACACACACGGCTCAGCTACAGGCACATTACACACACAGGGCTCAGCTACAGGCACATTACACCCACACGGCTCAGCTACAGGCACGTTACACACACAGGGCTCAGCTACAGGCACGTTACACACACACACACAGCTCAGCTACAGGCACGTTACACACACACATGGCTCAGCTACAGGCACGTTACACACACACGGCTCAGCTACAGGCACGTGACACACACACGGCTCAGCTACAGGCACGTTACACCAACACCGGCTCAGTAAGGCACGTTTAAAACA
>JAODAL010031782.1:0-47946 GCA_025379985.1 Phyllomedusa bahiana
AATTTTTTTTGAACCAAAAAATTCCATTAATTAAACCCAAATTAAATCACTTTAATTTGGATTGAATTTGACATCGACCCGAATGCAGGCGACCACCAATTACTAAGCCTGATGTAGACTGCCAGCACCCGAGAGGATCAGTATGAAGATACTGCTAGCTATAGATGCCAATTGTTGAAAAAGATACCTGACTTGTTACTTGTGCCAACAGACTTGTGGTTGATTCCATAAGAGTAGTTCCTGATCATGTTTAAGACTATGAACTGTCCTCTCTTGGTTCTGGTCATTGCCTGGGACCCTCCATCTTAAAGGCAGACACTCTTAAAAGGGTCCCATTTGGCAGAGCCCCATTACTCAATCCACAGATCATGATGTTACAGAGATAACTTTTTTGTTTATACTTTTGGAGAGACTGTAACTTATTTATTTTTTGGCCACCAAACATGTGCGCCTCTCTAAAAAGTAATAAAAAGCAAATTCTGGGTGATGCAAATGAACTGAGTCTGCAACATGTCTTTGAAGAGGAGTTCCTTTTTTGTGATCATGTTGTAACCTGGAGGCCAGGGGTTAGATAAATCCTACAACCAGGTGTGCACATGACCTGGATTACTTATTTTGTACTATAGCATGAATTACAGTTTCCACTTATTTTGTATGCTTTTTAATTATTTTTTAAAGAAATCTGTCACATAGGTTATGCCCCCCTTGCTGAGGGCAGAACAAGCTAGTGCCCAAACCTGCTGTTTCCAGCCTGTTTCCATTATTCTGTAAGATGCTGGAGTTTTCGTGTATTTAATGCTCAAATCTGAAGTTTTCAGCCAGAAGAGTCATTCAAAGAGTAAGTTTTTTTTCCAAACCCCGCCCACCTGAGGTTAGTCCCGCCCACCTCAACTGATAAACCTATTAGGCCGTGTTCACACGGCTTATTCACGGCGGATTTGTGCGCCGTATTGAGCGCACAAATCCGCCGTGAATACGGGGCGGACGGGGCGGGGCCGGGGCGCGGCGGGGGCGCCCCGCCCCGGCCCCAAAGACAATGCATTGTTTTACGGCGCTCCGCGCCGTAAATAAAGTGCATGTCACTTTTCTTTCCCCCCGCGGCGGATTCGCCGAGCGGGGAGGAGCGAACGGGAAACCACTGTTCTCTATGAGAAACGTGGATTACCGTAATGACTCCGACGGATTGGCGCCGGGATTGAAGCGCAAACCGCGCGGAATACGGCGCCAATCCGTCGGCAAATAAGCCTGTGAACGGGGCCCTTACTTTGAATAGGTAGAAACAGTGAATAACTGCCAATGGGCGGGGCTAGCCTTTGGGTGTGGGCTAAAAACCTGCGCATGAATAAGATTTGACGGGCAAATGCTCTAAAACTACAGCATCTTACAGAATAAGGGACACAGCGCTGGAAACAGCAGGTCTGACACTAGCCTGTGCTGCCCTTAGCAAGGGGTGCATAACATATGTGACAGGTTCCCTTTAAAGTCATCAGCATGCCCTAATAAAAACAGATAAAAAATTACTCTGAATGTCTCTTGGTATGATATTGGCAGTTAATCATTTGAAAATTGTCATGCTGCATTTACAAATCTGAGTACATTCAGGGCTACATCATACCTCCCAACCGTCCCAATTTGGGCGGGACAATACCGATTCAGGATCCTTGTCCCGCGGGTCCTGGGGACGGCTGGAAAGGGATCCCCCCCCATTTTTCGGGTGTGTCCCCAGGGATCCAGGGTCTTTGCCCTGAACCCCGGGACTCCACTATGCAGTTTTGCTGTTTGTGCATCCGCCGGGACGTGCAAACAGTGTCTGCAATTACCGACCGCTGTCAGGGAGTCTCTCTCCCTCACAGGGGCCCGGGACAAGAGAGCAGGGACACGGGGCAGCATCATAGAGACGCTCCCCCCCTTGCACTGGGTGAAGGACCGGCCCCAACCCCCAAACCCCCAAATCCCCTGAAAACCCCCCTTTTTTTTAAAGGGTCGAATCCCCCACTTTTTGGGGGGGCCCCCCCCGGGGGGGAAAATGCCCAAACCGCCTTCAAAAAAACTGCCCCCACCGGAAAAGCCACCCCCGTCCCCTTTTAAAAAATTGGCGGGTTCCCCCCAGCCCCAAAAAAACAGCCCAACCCGGATTTGGCTTAACTTAAAAATTTCACCCCCTTCCTAAATCCCCCCCCCCTTTGGGGGGACAAACCAAAACCCTTTGCCCCAAACCGGGGGGGCCCCCCCTTTTTCTGGTCCCAACCTCCCCTCCCCCACCCAACTTTCCTTTTTTGGGCCCCCATAAACACTAACACCCCCCCAAATTTTCCCCCACTGGCCCCTCGGGGGGGCCGGGTACCGGATCCCTTAGCCTGGGGGACGGCCCCCCCCCCCAAAATGCGGGTTTCCCACCGATGAGGAAAAAAAACCCAAATTAAAACCCCCCCCCCCAAACCCCCATCGCCCCCCCTAAACCCCCCATCCCCCCCCCCAAACCCCCCCCCCCTAACCCCCTTTTTCCCCCCCTCCACACCCCATGGGTTTCCCTCTAAAAATTTATTTTTTTCAAATCGCCCCCCCCCTCCCCTGACCCCCCCTTTGGGGCCCCCTCTAAAAACCCCATTCCCCCCCCCCGTCTCCAAATCGCCCCCCCCCCCCCGACACCCCACCCTGGGGCCCCCCCCCCACCCTGGAAGCCTCTCTCCCCCCGACACCCCATTAGCCCCCCTGTCTCCCAATCCCCCCCCCCCCCCCTGCCCCCTGACAGCCCACTCCCCTACCCTCTCCCTGCCCCCAAACGTCCCCCTCCCTCCCACCCCCTCACTCCCTGCCGACACCTTCACTCAAAACCCCTTTTCCTCCCTAAACCAACCTACCCCCCCATTTGAAGACTTTTAATCTGATCTCTCTTCAACAAGAGGGAACGGATCTGATTTTGATCGAGATCAGAATAATAAAAAACTCGAGACCTTCATTAAATCAAGGGAAGAAAGGCGGGCGGGGAGGTCACGTTATAATATTTTTTTAACCAAAATCCCACCAAAAAAGAGAGGACCCTACAACCAAAATTATCGACAAAAACCAAATTACTAATATAAATGACACCAAAAAAAAATTAAAAAAAATTTTATCACAGAAGATTCTAACAGCAAAGAAGTCTTTTGTTAAAAAAAAGGGCTATCGTTTGCCCAACGACCAAATTTGATTTATTTTTTTGGAAAAAGGACTCCATCTTTTTTGCCCAAAAGCTTCATTGGAAAAAATTTTTTTGCTTCAAAACCCAAAAGAGAGCACGAATTAGGTAACCCATAGATTGGTCGAGGCGGCCTTTTGTAGGCCTTTCTACAACCCCTCAAACTGAATTTGGAAAAGGGCCCCTTTACAGATTTAAAAAATAAAAGAAATTAAGATGCCTCAAGAAGTGAAATTTTCATCATCTATTTTCCTTTAGTCAGTTTTAAAGGATTTGAAAAAGAAAGGGGGGACCAAATTTTAAAAAATTTTATTCAGAGGCCGAAAGGGCACTTTGGGAAATAAGAAGGATCATAACATCGTAAAAAAACCTCCAAAAGGGGGAAAAAACATAGTCACATGGACACCACACAGTATTGTAGAAGTGTGATAATCTCCTCTCTGATAACATTCATGAGGTCCTAAAAATAGACCCAACAGGAAAATTACCCAAGAATTAAAAACAACTATTAAGAAGCAAACAGGGACGAGGTTATTATGTTTCGGTAAATTTTTTCTCCCAAATCCCGACTGTAGCCCATTTTACAGTCTCCCAAAGGTACAAAAAGGGCAAAATCCTCTAAAGGGGCGCCCGATTGTGTGGGGCATTGGGTGCCCTGGGCCCCAGAACGTGGGGTATACGTGGACAAATTTTGCTCCATTTACCAGGCACACCCCATAACGAGAGACCCAATGGATTTTTTAAACGTCTTGAGGGCATCTCTGGGGACAACACCCAAACTAGCAAGTTTTTGACTTTGGGGTCCTTGTATACGCGATACCCACAGTTTGGTCGGGAGGCTGTCCATTTTTTTTCCCAATCAAGAGGCGGTAAATTTTTTTTCACACAACAAATTTGTTGTTGAATTATTGCATTTTTCTCTAAAGAATACTTTGTATTTGAGGGGAAAGTCTTCCACCAGCTACGGGTACAGCAATGGGGAGCCCCCACGCACCCATTTTATGCAACTGTACCTGGGGCGGTGGGAGACACCGGGTCTTTGGTGACAGCCGCCCTCTTTTCTAAAATTGCCCTAGGGGAAAGTTTCTAAAAGTGTTTTCATCATCGAAACGGGACAGAGAAAATTTGCAATAATGTTAATAAACAAATTGCAACACCTTAGGCCTTAGATTCAATGGGAGAAAAATATTGAATGACCCTTTTTTTTGGTTTAAAGGGAAAACTCCAACTACACGGGAACGGTCCGAATTTTTTCAGAAACCAACTTCACTAACTCATTGCTAAGATGGGACAAAATCATCCTACACCTCAAAAAAAGGGGGAAAACCCGGGGTGGTCATACCTGAGACTAAAAAGAAATTTTTCTACGGGAAAAAATTTGTTAACAAGCACGACTGAGGAAAACTTTTTCCGTGTGAAGGGTACCAGACTATATTTTGCGAGGGGCTTTCAAAATGCCTGGGCAAAAGAGACGGGATTTACTTCCCCCAAGAAAGAGTATGGGAAACTCTGGAACAACACGAATAATAGGCACTTTGCAATGCTCGAGAGGAAAAGGGAACAATATGCAGACATTGCACATCCTTCAAGGGATACTGACACAAGGACATATGGGGAAACCCCACAGATTCATAGAAGGGGTGGGAACGGGAGAATTTGCCTTTGTCCATAGTCACTTGTAAACATCAACAGAAACTTTGCTCAGGGGCCTAAAGGTTTCTCAGGTGTAGAACTGTTTGTAACGCTGGAGGGGTCCTCTGGCCCACCGCAGGCGATGGCGTAAGCCCACACCAGGGGTGGAATCAAGGGGGGTCCCGGATTCCCCAAGCCCGCCGAAAAAGCGGGATGGACTTGCTGGGGCGGAGCCCCACCGGGCACTACCACTGTCGGGTTCCCCTGGGGTGGGGGCCCAAAGGGGTAGGCGAGTACAGAATCGGCAGTCAGGCTCGAGTCGGGACAGGCAAGAAGGTCAGGAGGGGGGCTGAGGTTCTAACGTAACAGGCAAAGGCAGGGAAAGGCGCGGATCGGGTCGGAAAACGAAGAAAAAGGGTTTGGTACACGTGGCAAGACAAGGCTTTCTGAACACTTTCCCAAAGCATGTGCACAAAGACCCGGGCAAAGGGCCCACGGGGAAAGGCTGGCTAAAAAGGAGCAGTGCCCGGCAATGGCCAATTACCGGCGCACCCTTTTAAACCTCAGACTGCCGGCGTCCCGCGCTCCCTAAGGGGCGGCGCCGCACACGCCGGGGACCAACGGACGGGGGCAGGAGCGACCCGGGAAATTTCCCACGGGGAAACCCGGGCAGGGGGAAGCGGACCCCGGACCCAGGGGGGGACGGGGCCCGCTCAGACGGGGCAGGGATGCGCCTGCGACCCGGGACGAGGGTCCGGGGGCATCCGTGACAGCACCCCCCCCCCCCCCCCTTGACTCCACTTCTTTTTAGGGGAGAAATTTCTGAATAATGCTGCGGTCCAGATTTTCCCCCCGGGCTCCCACAATCTTTCCTGGGGCCCGAATCCCTTCCCGTTGACTAGAAAATACGTTTCCCTCATCCCTCCCATTTCCCAGGATTTCTTTAACCACAAAGACATTAGCCACAGCCACAGACGGGAAATGGACTGCCTTCTGAGAAACATTAAACCAGGGGTTTTATAGCGAGACGGAAGGATTCGGGGTACCATGTAGGAGAGAGCCGGGTTTTTTAGGCCCCCCGGGTTTATGCGCTTAAAACCTCGAAAAGGGGGCCCACAAACGGGGTCCCAGTTTGTAGGAGGGATTTGAGGGGGGCATATCGGGCCGACACCACACCTTATCACCCGGGCAAAGACAGGGAGGGCTTCTTCTTTTAACTGCCGCCCTTCATGGGTCAGACGCAGACAGGGATTGGGGGGTTTTTTAGGGCCAAATGGTCCCTAAAAGCCGGGGCCAAGATCACAGCCGGACCTCGGTGAGGATGCAGCGGGAGAGGTGGGCGGGGATGTAAGCCGTACACAAATTAAAGGGAGAGGGGACCCGCACTCTGCTCAGGGAATTATAAAAAAAATTCCCCCCAAGGAAAATAATTGCCCCTCATTTTGCTGTCAGACACAAAAGGACAGGTAACATCCCAAACTTATTTTCCCCTCTCCACCTGGGGCCATCGTCTGAGGGTAAGCCAGAAAGTCAACTTTACCTGGATTTAGCGCAAAGGGCCCGCCAAATTAGAAACGAAAATGCACCCCCCGATCAAAGATTTGGGAGGGAGCCTGCAGAAAAGAAAATTTTTTGGGGAAAAAAAAGCTTGGCCAGGGGCCGGGGGCCCCAAGGCAACCTGGCAAAAGGGCAAAATGTGCCATTTTAAAAACCGGGCCCACCCCACCCCCCCACAAGATTAAACCGGGGCGAAAAAAGGGGGAGTTTGGTTTTATGAATCCACGCACGGAGACCCCCTGGTTGCGTAGGGATGGGCATGGGTGCAAGGACCGCCGGGTTGTGGCGAGGAGCCTTGTTGCAGCAAGGAGGTAAAACCCTGGACGATCTCTTAACGTCCTTAGCGAGGTCCCTGCCACCCTAGTACCTAAATCGGAGAAACGTCTTGTGGGGCCCGGGAATGCCCGCCACCATGAGCATGACCCCACCAGGGTACGCCACGGAGCGCAGGGGGGACGGGCCCTCCCCGGGGGACGTTTCCAAGGTCGACAGGGGCTGCGGGGAAAAAGGCTTCCGGAGGAATTAGTGCCTGGGGTCCCTTCTTTTCCCCCCACCACGCGGAGGCACGGGAGAGGGGATCAGCCTTCACGTTTTTCTCGCAGGTGGAAATGAATCTGAAAAAAAAAAGCGGAAAAAGAAAAACACCACCTAGCCGGGGGGGGTTAAGTCGGGGGGCATTCTGGAGGTACTGGAGGTTTTTTATGACCGATTTGATACAAATGGGGTGCCGGCCCCTTTCCCGCAAATATTGCCATTTTTTCCAGGGGCCCGTTTTATGGGAAAAATTCCCCTCCAATGGTGTAATTCCCTCCGCCGTGAAAGGTTTTTAGAAAAGAACCAAAGTGACTGTTTTTTCCGTGGGCCCTTTTTTGCGTGAGGACTGCTCCGCCCTACCGAGAGGCGTCTCTTCAAGGAGAAGGGTTTTTGCGGGTCCTTTGGGCCCACAGGATGAGCAGGGCAAAGGCGTTTTTTTTGCCTTGGAAACCTTCCCCCCCCCCCCCGGGAAACCCCGCCCGTGGATTGGCGTTCTTCCTCTAAGGGCCACAATGGGACCACCAGCCCGGGGAAATGCGGAATAAAAATGCCCGGAAAAAAATTTCAGAAACCCCCAGGCCCACTGGGCTTGGCCCTTCAATACGGCTGATAAATGGCTGGGTCCATTTCCCTAAAGGGCCCCTTGGGCCGAATAAAATAACCCAGGGAAAGGGAAAGGGTGACTTGATGGAAGAGGGCCCTTCCCCCCAAATTTTGGGATACAAGTGATAGCTCGAGGCGCTGTTGCACTTGGGGACATAAGGCGGTGAGTCCAAGACAGGAGAGTATATCAGGAGTCGTCCAGGGAGACCACGACACAGGAAAAGAGAAGATCCTTTAAACATCTTAAAGAAATCCTGGAAGACGCAAGGGCGCATTAAAAGAGTCCGAAAGGCATCACCGGTACTCGAAGTGGCCGTCCCCGGTGTTGAAAGGGCCGTCTTCCACTCATCGCCCTTTCAGACCACCAAATTTTAGGCCCCCCCTCAGATCCCGCTTGGGAAAAGACCCTTGCGCCCTGTAAAAGGTCCCAATATTCCGGAGCAACGGTAAGGGTTCCGGTTTTTTTTTCCGTGATCTTGTTCAGACCTCGGATCGATCGGGCGTAAGGACCGTCCCTTTTTTTCCCCCGAAGAAGAATCCTGTCCCGCGGGGGAAAAAGACTTTTTGAATAAAAAGTTTTTTGAAGATTTTCCCGGATGTATCATACATGGCTTGAGTCTCAGGGAAAGGATAAGGGGGTTAAATCTGCCCCGAGGGGGACGGGACCGGGGAAAGATCAATCGGGCAGTCATATGGCGATTGGCGGCAAGGTCCGCTTGCTTCTTTGAAAAGACTCAAAAACTCACGATAAACGCGGGGGGACCCCTAGAGCTTTAGACGGGACCAGAATGGTAAACACCCCGGGGAGGGTCACCAAACAGCGAGACCGACACTCTGGCCCCATCGCAAAACTTGCCCGTCTTCCAGTCAAGCACCGGGGGATGTTGCCTGCACCCGGAAAAACCCCAAAGGATGGGCGGGAAGACCGGGGGAACACATAGAATGACAGTTCCCCCCTTTATGCAGGCCCCAATTTAAGGAACAGTGGCTCCGTACGGGAACGGGCTAATTTTCTGAGGGCCCCCCACTGACGGAGGGGAGGATAAGGGTTTCTCCAGGAAACCATGGGAAAAATGAGTTGAGACACCACGGCAGCCCCAAGAAGTTCCCACCGAACCGGAGCCAGGAAGGCTGAAGCTTAAAAATGGGGCCCGGCTTCCGGCTGACCAGGACGGGTATGTTCAAAAAGGAGAGACTGCACACCCCCAGGGGCGGCCCCCCCCCACGTAGCCTAGGTGTACTCCCTCCCCCCCGGCCCCCCCGGGGCGGAGAGGCCCCAAACCCCCGAGAGATGTTCCTGGGGGTGGGCCCCAGAGAACATAGGTTTTCCTTTCCCGTTGGTCAAGTTCCTGCGGATCAGGTGGCTCTAAACCACTGGCATGGCCTCTTCCACGGGTGGCTGGGAAGGAGGCTGTGGAGGCCGTAGAAACCCGGGGGCCCAAAACGGATAGGGGCGTGGGGAAAAAATGGTTCTTGCCTTGGCGGAGCTCCCACGTCTCTCTGGAAAACGGGGTACAATCCGTTAGCCAAAAGGATGAGCTCGCTTTAAAAAAGACAAGAGTCCCCGGGGGGGCAGGGGATCCTTAATCTGGGGTGGGGAGGGCCCTTCTTGAACGTGGCGCATAACGCTGCATCGTTCCCAAACCAGCTCCGATGCTATGTGCGGAACACACCTACTCCCACGGACTTCCCTTTGCAGGTCAACAGGGCGTTTTTAGCAGCAAACGCGGGGGCTCTTCGAAACACTACGGGAATTCCCGGAAATGTCACCAGGTCAGCGTGACCGGGTCGCCCCGGTCCCAGAGAGGGGGTTGCCCGGCCAGGGTTACCCGAAGGAGCCTACCACGAAGGCCACCTTGGATTTTCCGAAGGGGGCTGACCACCATAAGTTCCACATGAAGGGAGCACTGGGGAGAAGCCCCTGCAGGCCTTAGGGTCCCCGTCAAACTTTTTTCCATGGACAAGCGGAGCTTGGACCAACTGGAGCGACTGCCCGAGGACCACTGCAGCCAAATGCTGCTGCTAGTGGGGATGAGCTGCTGCATCATTGGGGGAGAGCGCTCACCTGTGCTTTCTGTGCGATCTGTTTTGATTGCTTGACCAAGACGGTGGTGAATTGGCGACGCTCGGGAAAAGGGCAACCTTTGGGGGGATCCAAGGCCGGACTTTCTGTAACGGTCGGAGGGGGGATCCTCTGGACCACCCCGGCGATGCGTAAGCCCACACCAGGGATGGAATCTAATGGGTCCCGGTATTCACCAGAACCCCCCCCGCAAAGCGGGATGGATTCTCGGGGGAGTCCACCAGGTCACTACCAAATGGGGGGGCTTGCCTCGGTGGCGGCCAAGGGGAGGGGAGGACAGAACGGCGTCAGGCTCGTAGTCGGGACAGGGAAGAGGTCAGGGGAGGGGGCGAGGTTTGGGGAAATTAGACAGGCAAAAGGGGTTTGGGAAAACGGTAGGCAAAAAAACTTTCTGGAATGCTTTCCCAATAGGCTGTGCACTAAGTCCGGCAAAGGCCCCTGGAAAAAGGCGGGGAAAAAGGAGCAGTGCCCGGCAATGGCCCAAATTTCCGCCACTGTCCCCGAAATCCAGACTGCCGGGGCACGCGCCCCTAAGGACGGCGCCGCGCACGCCGTGGGGGCGAGACGGACGGGGCAGGAGCGAGGGCCGGTAATTCACTGGGAAACCCGGCAGGGGGATAGCGGAACCCCCGGGCCCAGGTGTGGGACGGGCCGCCGCTCAAGTCGGGGCACGGACGCCTGGGCCCGGGACAGGGTCCAGGGCATCCGTACAACCCGTGTTTCTGTCCAACCCTGGAGAAAACTCACCTTGAGGATTTCCCATAGGGGAAAAGAATTTCATATTCGGAATTTATCACATTAAAACCACACAGTCATCTATCTTTAAAAAAATGAACTTGGGAAAAGAAAAAACGTTGGGAAGACGATACTCAGCGCTTTGACTGTTTTTGAACAATTTGGGGATGTGAACCCCAAAAAAGTACATTTAAAAGAAACATGTTTGAAAACATCACAATGAGACATAAAAGTCTGAAATGTTTTACATTTAATAAAAATCATTTTTTGATAATACTTAATGCCGCTCGGGGCTGAGCCCAAATTTATGCGCCCCTCTCCCATAGACTATAAGGGGGAATAGCCGCCTCTGATTGGCTGGGATAAACAAACCCGCTAGCCGCCAATCAGCTCTTTTCTGTCTTTTTTCTGTATTTTGAATTATCCCCCGGGAATCTGATTGGGGCTAAAATACTCCAAAGACTAGAAAGGGTCTTTGTCTCTCCCATTCTGATTGGGCCCAGCTAGCCAAGCCCCGCTACTCAGCCAATCAGCTCTTTTCTGTCTTTTTTACTGTATTTTGAATATCCCCCCGGGATTCTGATTGGTCAATCCTTCCCCATACGTTTTAATGGTTCACTGTCGCTCCTATTCTGATTGGCCGGTTTATGCCGACCAATGAGAAAAGGTTTCAGAATTTGAATTACTGTATTTCCCGGCAATTTATAATATCATAATTCTTGATATTGCGCCGTTCTAGAGTTTTGGAAAGTGGTTTTTTTTTTATTATGTTTATTTTGTACGTCAGCTCTTTCTGACACTGTTTTCCCCTTTATAAAGGCATTTTTTCGGAATCATACTCCAGCTGCACGGAGCGGAGCGCCGAGATTTCTGTCGCGATCTTCGATCTGCTTCCTTGCATGTTCGGATCCTGCTTCACTTTGCCTCTGTCCGTGCATTTAGACCAAAAAAAACCAGGTCTGCCTGTCGGAGCTGCCGAACGCTGCACTGCACCTCGCTTTGCCGACTCTCCATCGTACATGCCTCGGAGTTTTCGAGCGCACCGCGTCCCGCCCCGAAACGCCTATGCCGTGCCCACACCGCGCCCACTGCCTGCCCCTTCATGCGGGGCGCAGCTGAAAGTGGCGAACACTGTGCCTAACACTGAATCCCCGCGTCCGACAGCGGGATTCAGGCTGGGAGGCGCAGTATACGCCAGGAAACAGGCGAAAAGCCCGTTCATACATGTGGCCCCTAGTTCTCTAGGCAGCTCACCCTTTGTGATTGGTATATACTAATATCATAAGGGGATTTGTATATATGCTGTAATGTTTATTTTAGGTGTTTTGATGTGCACTTTTCATTTTTTAGTTTTATATGGTTATTTGAAAATTTGAGCACCAATACACTGTTATTTATACCCTTTTTTTGGTCTTGTACATATCCCTTTTATATACATCTTTATCTATACCCGTGACATAATATCTTGCATACCCCCTCTTTTTTTTTTTCCCCGTACAATAGTCCCCTGAGGAGACCTTTTGACAAACTGGGGAAGGTTGAAACATGTTGGGACAGGGTGATTAGGGATAGATTAGTGCAAGGGTTAAGGTTCCCAGACGGGAACGTCCTTATTGGGACATTATCCCGTGTTTTTTAGACTAGGGTATACTTTTAGTTACGTAGGGTGTTATTAAAAAAGTGCACTTTTTTGTTTTTTTTCTGGTTTGGCCTTTCCCTTTTAGATTTTTAAATTGGGAAATTTATTTTAAAAATTTTTATTTTGTTTTTATTTTTTCCCCCACTGGGATAAACAATGTTTAAAATTTTGGGAGCTAAAACCCCTTTTTAAATTTGGGTTTTTTTTTCTGCATTTTAATAATTTTGACATCAGCGCCCGCATCATCTCCAGAGCTAACAACTGAAAGTATCAAAGGGGCCTGTCACTGGGGGATGTTTACAATAAATTGGTGGGGCTGGGAATCCTGGGAAAATCGCTTACATCATTTAAACATCGACCCAAAACCCTTTTGAACCAGACAGGAATGTTTCAGAAGGAGCCGTCCCTCTCCCCTCCTGAAATTTAAACCCGAAAATTTCCCCCTAAAATAACCCAAAACAAAATAAAATCTGCCCCATGTTGGGCTTCCAAATTTTTTTCTCCGGAAATAGAAAAACCTTTACAACTGGGTGGGTTAAATTTTAAATTTTTTAAGGTGTTCCCAAAAAATTCTGACACTGCTGATTGGAAAAAAAAAACGTCAGACGTTTAGGGATATAAACCTAAAAAGGGCCCGAGAATAGTCCTTTCCCACTTGGCTATGGTCCCCACCAATTTTCTGTTTATTTAAACAATTTCCTTGAAAGGAAATTTCAGAGGGAAAGACACCACACAAATTCCTAAAACCCGCAACCTCATTTAAAATCTTTCAGTTTTGGGAAAAAACAGAAAAAAAAATGGGTTTTGGGTATTTTTTTTTAAAAAAAATTGAATGAATGAAAAAAATTGGGGGGATTTTTTGGGGGAAAAATTTCATGAGGGGGACAGGGGATGGGAAAGTTGGGTGCCCCCTTTGTAAATGCCCTTTTTAGTCTGAAAAAAGAAAACATCCCTGTTTTGGTCTATTTTTTAAACCATGCAAACCCAATATCAGGGTTCAAAACAGACATCCATTTGGGTCTTTTTAATGCCCCCTTAGATCGGAGGGCGCGTGGAGGGGTCAAAAACTGCAACCGTACAAGCCACACATTTAAAAAAAATTTTGAGCGGCCCAAAACCAGGCCCAATTTCGCTTTTTAAAAAAGACTCTGAATTGGGGGCTTTTGTTTGCCAGAAAGTGCTAAAAACTATGACCCACATTTTAAAAAGATTTCAAAGATTCAGGCGCTTTTCTACACTACTAACCCCCAAAAAAAATGGGGCCTGGGGTCCAAAAAAAAAAAACATGTCGCCCAAAAGGTTTTTTTTTTGAAAAACTGGGTAAGTAGAAGGACAGGTGGGGGGAGATGGGTTTTTTGATTGGGGGAAAAAGTTTATCATGTAGAAAGGAAAAGAATGGGCGGGGACTTTATGGAAACCCCCCCCAGATTAAATTTCATAGAAGGAAAGTCCAACCCTTTAAAGAAATAACGAAGGGGATGAAAAACAGAGAAGGGACAGACACAGGGAAAAAGGAACCCCAAGAGACTTAAACACAGAAAACTTATTCCCCGCCACCACTAACTGCAGACCCCCAAAGAATTCACAGCTCTGCAGCCCTTAAATAAGGAAAGTGATGTCATATGAAATTTGGGCCCGGGGGTAGAAATCAGAAAAACTGTGACATCCAAAACCCGGTTTAAAACTAATGTATGGCCATGGGGCTGAAAAAGCTGTATGTAAAAAAACGGGGGGGGGCTGAAAGGGGCCCCGGAAAAAAAACCCAAACAAACAAGGCAATTTTAACCCCCCAAAGTGCTCTTTAAAACAGAACCCCAGTTCCACAATCAAAAAAAAAAAAACCACAAATCCCTAAAAAGGGGGAAACAACCCAAAATTTTTAAATTTTTTAAATTTTAATCTTAAAAAAATGGTGTAGCCCCACCCAAGCCCCTTGAAAAAAAACAAAAGAGGGAATAAAAAAAAAAAAAAGAAAAAAAAAACTCAATTTTAAAAAGTTTTTTAGGGAAAAGGCAAAACTTGGGAAACCCCTTTTTAAAACCCTAGGCAGCTAATATATTCTACCTAAAGCCAGGGTTATCAAACCCCAAAAAAAAGGGGGGTTTTCCCGTCACGAACCTTAAAACCCCTTACTCAAAAAGCCCTATTTTAAACCCTCACACTAAAACAAAACTTCCACTACAAATCCCAACAGGGTTTTTTAACCTCCCTAGTAAAAAGGATCTCCTCCCTGGGATATTAAAATAGGGGAAAAAACTGTCAAAAAAAAAAGGGCATATGAAAAAAAATGCTTAGATACACAATATTTTTAAATAGTGGGAAAATAAAAAAGTTTTCTAGGGGAAAAATATCACAAGCCACTCCAAAAAATAAAAACAAAAAAGTAAAGCAGTTTTAGCTACTTATCTGGCCCCGTATGATCCCAAAACCATACCTTTAGGGGGTTTCGAAAAATTTCTTTAAAAAATAGAAAAAAATGCCCCAAAAACAATTAAAAATTTCATACAAATTTTTCATAAAAGCCCATAGTCCATAAAAAAAACAGGATATTAAATTTCCTGCAAACTACAAACCTCGCTAAGTGTTTTGCCCCCACCACTACCTGAGTAAGACAAGCCATTGTGTCAGCGATGCAATGCCGGGGAAAGACGCCGACAACTGAGCCCCCATGGAAATATGCGCCTCACTTACGCGCCGGAAAAAGACACCACCTTGGGGGCTCAAAATATCTAGAGCCAAAAAAGAGCTTTTAAAGCCAAACCCAAAACCCCCAAACCAAAAAACGGCCAGGGGAAAAACATTTCATTTTAATTTCCAAAAATAATAAGGATCCAAGTAAACTGTTTTAAAACACACCTTTTGGGTTCATAGGCAAAATTTCCCCCGAAAAAATTAAAAGGGCTAGAATGAAATTAAGAAGGGAAACGAATAAAAACAAATCAGTAAAAGAAAATACAACTTTTTAATACTCAAATATAAAGACAAAAATCGGGGGAATACTTCACATAAATTTTAAAAAATTTAAATATAACATTTAAAATCCCGGGGGTTCATTAAGGGGCCCTCTGGTGTTTAAAAGGTTTTTTTAACACAAAAGTCCAAAAAAGTTTTTACCCTGAATAGCTTTGGTCCCAAAATTCCCTTTCCGTATAGACGTTATAATAAAGGTTTGATTTCCCCTTTCCTCCCTTTAAAAATTTAGGATCACCGTCATTTACAAATTTTCCAGAATGTGGAAAAACACGCCGTTCCCGTTTTTGCCCAATATCGCCCAAATTTTTTACAATAAAAGGGCGACGAAGTTGGCGGGGTCGTTTTTGGCCCAACATATTTTTGTCCCGGGGCCCCCTGCAAGAAATTAGATAGATCACATTTTGAGACCCTTAAAATTTTTAAAAGTCGTATAGAGAACAACCTTAAATTTTTTTTAAGTCCCCCTGAAAGATTTTGTTTTTCCATAAAGGGACATGCCAAAAAATTTGACAACAAAAGGAACCCTACAGGTCCAAAACAACCATGTTTTTAAAACGGGCAAAATTTAAAAAAAGGCTCCCGGGCCAAAATGGTCCCTTATATTCCACCCTCGTCTAAAGGTAATAAATGGGGAAAATCACCCCAACAATTTTTTAATGACGGGTCCATCTTTAAATTTTTCCAATATTCTTTTAAAGAAAAAAATTTAAAAGTTTGGGAAAAAGCAAATTTTTCGAAAGTTCCTATAATTCGTGTGAGGAAAAGACCCAACCCCAAACCCAAATTTCGGGGGAAGAAGTTGGTACGATCAAAAATTTTTTAAAGCATTTTAAAACATTTCCGTAATATATAAAACTGGATTCCGCGTGACAAAAAGGTTTCCCCAAGGGCCCAAAGCCCTTCTGCGGAAACGTCTCGAGGAAAAGTTTCCTCTTGAAGGGGCAGGTATTTTCCCACGGGGGGTACCCTTTTTAAGGGGCACAGGGGTGGGACTTTTCCCACCCACAGGGAAAAAAAACCCGCCTTGGGGTTTTCGAAATATCGGTTTTTTGTGAAATCACCAAACGTCTTTTTGATTAATTTCAAGACCGTCATGGGAAAAAGGGTAAAAAGATCCTCCCCTTTATATCATTTTGGGTGAACTTTAAAAACCCCAAACTATTAACAAAAATTCGGGGGGCCCCTACCCATTTTAAAGGAACTCCGCTGTGGAACCCTTCCAGATTTAAAGAACAATCAATAAAGAATCTTGGGGGGGCCCAAAGGGGGGTATCTTTTCTGAAAGGGGAAAGGGGGATTTTTTTTTTCCCAAAAACCCAAGCAGGCTCCCACCCGCCGGGAAACAGAAAAGCATAGGGGGGGAAAGGGCCCCAAATCAATTAAAAGGGTTGGACCTCGCAGTGGGGGTTGTAGGGGGGTGCCCGGAAAGGGCAAAATAATTTTTTTGGGTTTGAGTGAAATAAGAAATCCCCCAAGAATTTTTGGGGGGGGGGTTGGGGGGGGGGGGTGGGGGGCCCCAAATTGGGGGGGGAAAAAGGGTTATTTAAAAAGAATTAATTGTTCAAAAAGAGGTTTGGAAAAAGCTAGGGAAGGGACTCCACCTATTTCTTTGCCCGAAAAGTATTTTTCTCGAAAAGGGAGGTCCCTCAAAGACATTTTAAAAAATCTGTATTGTCCCCACAATATATGAGGTAACGTTTTTCACAAAGGGAAAAAAAGATTTTTAAAACAATATATATCCCACAATTCTGCATCAGGGGGCCCCAAAAACCCGACACATTGGGCTCCCTTTTTAAAGGGGGGTATGCCCTTGTTGGGGCCTTAGGGAAACTATAGAAGTCGCGAAAAACTTTTTGGGGCGTTTGGAAAAAAAATAGTTTTAAAATTTCCCTTTGGGCAATGAGTTTTTTAAAAACAAAGCCGATTTCCCTATAAATTTTTTAAATTCAATAAAAAAAATGGAGTAGGAAACCTGGGAAAAGTTCGGGTACAGTAAATGTCTGACAGTAAATTTTTTGGGACAATTTTTTATATTGAACACAATCCAAAAAACCAAATTCAAAATTTCCCCCCCTTTTTCAAGGGGTTTAAAAAAAATATAGGGGGCATCATTTTCAAAATCACAAAAGGGGCCTGCAATTCAAGTTTGGAACAGTTATTATTTATAGTCCCTCTTACTTTCTCAAGAAATTTTTAAGGTAGATTCCCAAAAAAAAGAAAAACAAAAACAAGAAGGGTTTTTACTTACAGGTGGCCTTTTAGAAAATTTTAAAGTTTAAGTTCGGTAAAGGGCCCTTTCCCCAAATCTTCATAGGTTTTCTCAAAAACAAACCATAAGCAAGCGAACATCCTCTACAAATTGAGGGGAAAATTTCCCAGTTTTCCTTTTCAATTCCCTTTTGTTTTCTTTGATGCAAAAAATTTTGTGCCCCAAAGGGGTTTTCTAAAAAAAGAGATTAAGGGCCCCGAGTCCATTGAAAAAGGCTAAAAAATTTTGGGGGAAGGTTTCAAAGTTAAGTCCTTTTGAAAGGACCTTTTGGTTTAGCATCATTAGGGGTACATTAGATAGAAATTTAAAAAAACCTTTATTTTTGTGTCATTTTTTAGAAATTTATTCTCAATTTGTGTGAAACCTCTTCACCTCTAAAAAACCAAAATAAAGGTTTAATCTACAAAAAGTACCAATGATGTGAAATAAGTCCTTTCTAAAGGACTAACCTTTGTACCTACCTCCAAATTTAGCCTCTTCAATTGGACTCGTGACCTTCATCTCTTTGTTAGAAAACTCCATTGGCACAAATTTTTTGCATCTAGAGACAAAAGGGAATGTAAGGAACTAGGAATTCCCCTCAATTTGCTAGAGGATGTTCGCTTGCTATATGGTTTGTCTGAGATACCTATGACAGACTTGGGAAAGGGCCCATTTACCGAACTTAAACTTAAAAGTTCTAAAATGCCACCTGTAAGTGAAACCTCTTGTATTGATGTCTTTTTGAATCTCACCCTTAAAGATCTTGAGAAAGTAAGAGGGACTATAAATAATAACTGTTCCGAACTTGAATTGCAGGCACTATGTGATCTTGAAAATGATGCCACTATATGTATTAAACCCTCTGACAAGGGGGGCAATGTAGTGGTGTTGGATTGTGTTCAATATAAAGAATTGTGCCAAAAATTACTGTCAGACACTTCCTGCTATCGTACTCTTTCCCAGGATCCTACCTCCATTTTTTCTATTGAACTTTAAAATATACTGAATCAGGCTTTGTCATTAGAACTCATTGACAAAACGGAATTTAACTATCTTTTTCCACGACCCCCACGTATCGCGACATTCTATAGTTTACCTAAGGTCCACAAGGGCACTACTCCCCTAAAAGGGAGACCAATAGTGTCAGGTATCGGCTCCCTGACGCAGAATTGTGGGATATATATTGATAAAATCATTTTTCCCTTTGTGCAAACGTTACCATCATATATTAGAGACACTACAGATTTATTAAAACGTCTTGAGGGACTCTACGTCGAGCAAAATATTTTTCTGGCAAGCATAGACATGGAGTCCCTCTACACTTGCATTCCACACCATCTTGGTTTAGAAGCAATTAAGTTCTTTTTACGAACTAGAGGCATACAATTTGAGGCACACCACAGATTCTTGGTGGATTTGCTTGAGTTCACTTTAACCAGAAATTATTTCGTCTTTGACGGCAGGACGTACCACCAGCCATGGGAAGTGCCTGTGCACCTTCCTATGCTAATCTGTACCTCGGCTGGTGGGAGTCCTGCATTGTCTTTGGAGAAAATCCCCCTATACATTCAGAAAAGATAGCCCTCTGGGCCAGATTCATTTATGATGTGTTCATTATCTGGAATGGTACCACAGCGGAGTTCCGTGAACTGGTAGAGGCTCTGAATGTTAATAGCTTGGGATTAAAGTTCACCTATGATATCAAGGAGGATCGTTTACCCTTTCTTGACGTCTGTATCATCAAAAAGACGTCTGGTGAACTCACAACAACGATATTTCGTAAGCCCACGGCAGTTAATTCCCTGCTGAGGTGGGAAAGTCACCATCCTGTGCCCCTCAAAAAGGGTATTCCCCGTGGTCAATACCTGCGCCTCAAGAGGAACTGTTCCTCAGAGACAGAATTCCGCAGACAGGCAGATGACTTGAGGGAACGCTTTTTGTCACGCGGATATCCAGATTATATATTACGGCATGCTTTCCAAAATGCTTTAAAATGTGATCGTACCAATCTTCTTACCCCGAAAGTTGGTGGTGATGTGTCTCCTCTCACACGCATTATAGGAACTTTCGATAATGCTGCACCAACTGTTAAACGTATCATTCAAAAGCACTGGCACATTCTGAAGATGGATCCCGACATTAAAAATCTGATCGGTGACTTTCCATCTATTACCTATAGACGAGGGAGGAATCTCAAGGACCATGTGGTCCGGAGCCATTTTACAACGCCCCGTTCTGAAACATGGTTGTCTAGACCTGTAGGCTCCTTTTGTTGCTCAAACTGTGTGGCATGTCCCTTTATGGAGAAAGCAAAATCTTTCACTGGGACTAAAAATAATAAGACGTTTTCTATACGACATTTTATCAACTGTAAATGTCTCTAATGTGATCTAATTTCTTGCACGTGCGGACAAAAAAAAGTTTGGCAAAACGAGCGCCAATTTGCGCCGTATTTTGTAAAATTTTGGGCGATATTCGGGGACAAACGGACCGGCTGTGTCTGTCACATCTGGAATTGTATGCGGTGATCCTAATGTTTAAAATGGAGGGGATCGACCGATTATACCTCTATACGGGAAAGGGGAAATTGACCAAAAAGTATTCAGCGGAAAAATTTTTGGGCGTTTGTGTTAAAACTTTAAACCAGACGGCCTTTGAACAACGGACTTTAGCTTTTATATTTTTAAAAATTAAATTCCCCCCCGATTTTTTGCCCATATTCTGATATTACCTTGTATTTATTTTTACTAATTTGTATTTCGCTGCTCCTAATTTCTTCCCAGTCCTTTTTAATATTTTGGAAACCCATGCCTAGAAGCCAAGTGTGTTCTGAATATATCTTTCTTGGACCCTATTTTTCAGTAGGATCCTCGTATGTTACCTAACCCGGCCCCTTTTTGTATGCCCGGGATACAGGTTCTTAAGCTACTTTTTCGCCCCCTGATCATTTCGAGCGCCCCCGTGGTCGTCATTTCCGGCGCGTCACGTGAGCGGCCATACCCCCCCCCCCATTGCAGCTCATTTGTCGGCGTTCTCCCCGGTATTGCTCGCTGACCACCGCGCTCTGTCATACAAGAGGAGTGGTGGGATAACCACCTTTGCGAGAATTGTAGCTTGCAGGTAATTAATATCCTTTTTGTTTTAGGGACTATGGGCTTTTATGCAATGTATTTACTCATTAATTTTTTTTGGCATTTTTTCTTTTTATTCACAGCTTTATCGCAATCCTTTAAAAGGTCTATGGAATTGATCAACAAGCCAGATAAGTAGCTAAAACTGCAATTTTTTTGCTTTTTTATGAGTGGCTTGTGATATTTTAAACCTAGACACTATTACTTGCACTTCTTAATATTGTGACTAAGCGTTTTTTTTATAGCCCTTGTTTTGTTGACAATTTTCCCTATATAATATCCCCCGAGGAGATCCTTTTTACTAGGGGGGGATCGAAACTGTTTGGGATTTTTAGTGTGAAGTATTTGTTTAGTGTGGGATCAAAAGGGCTTTTTTAGTAAGGGTTTGGTTCGTGACAGGGACCCCCCTTTTTTTTTGGGGCGATAATCCTGGGTTTAGGTAGCATAATTGCGCCTAGGATTTATAATTTTAGATAGCCCCCCAAAAAAAACTTTTTTTAAATTTAGTATTTTTCTTGTAATTCTTTATTTTTTGACACAGTGGGTTGGGGGGTGCTACACCCTTTTTTTTTAAAATTCAATATTAAAATTATATTTTAGTTTTTCTCTCCCTTTTTTGGGGGTTTGGTTTATTATTTTTGATTGTGAGAATGTGTTTTCTGATTAAGGGGCATTTTTGGGGGACATTTTTACTCTAAACTTTGGGAACGGCTTTTTTTCAAAGGCAGTAATTTTTATGAGGGTTTATTGGGAAACGAAAGATGTATTTTTAGACAAGGGTTTCTCAGCAAAAATTGTTCCGACCTTTAATATTGCATTCAGGGAACCACTCGACTAAAAGACAAATTTCGTGTTGGTGGGAAGTAGAGAGCTAGAAATAATCAAACATAATATTGTACCTAAGGGTTGAGGATTACCTTAATTCCCTTTAATTCGTCTAGACTGCTTCTTTCCCGCCCAAATGGGAGCAAGAACTACTCAAAGCTCGCTACGCTTTTAAAACTGCTTCTAGATGAGGAAAGAGTCACTTGAGGGGGAAAACCTGACTCAAAGAACAAATTGAGATACGCAAAAATCCTTAATGAACAGAATTTTTAAATAAAAAAAAACAACACAACCCCCCTTTGAGAGACAAAATATCATTTGAAAGATAGGAAACAAAAACAGTTTTTGCGTGACTTGGCAAACTTTAGAGAAACAAACCCTATACTTAATAGGCAATAAAAACGTACTAGAGAATCTGCAACTATGTTTTCCTCCACTGAGACAGAGTCTCTGATATAAAAAAGGCCTGACTGGCGGGGGTTCTAGACAGAGTTCTAAATCGGGGGGTTAACAGAGGAAGGAAGGGGGTAAAATGCACGTAATACACCAACTATTCTGATTAAAAAAACTACGAACTGAGAGAGAGTGAAGAGGTCTACAAAAGAGAAAATTTCAAAAAAATGACACAAAAATACAGGTTATTAATCTATCTAAACACCCTAATGATGCTGAACAAAAGGCCCCTTCAAAAGGGCAACCTTTGTCCCTACCTTCAAATTTACCTCTTCAATTGGACCCTGACCTTCACCTTTTTTTTTAGAAAACTCCATTGGCACAAATCTTTTGCATCTAGAGAAAAAAGGGAATGAAGGGGAACTAGGAACCCCCCTAAATTTTCTAGAAGAGTTCACTTTGCTAAGGTTTTCTGAGATAAATGACAACTTGGGAAAGGGCCCTTTTACCGAACTTAAACTTAAAAGTTCTAAAATGCCACCTTAAGTAAAACCCTCTTGTATTGAGTTTTTTTGAATCCCCCCTTAAAAACTTGAAAAAGTAAGGGGGAAACTAAAAATAATAACTGTTCCAATTTAAAATTTGCAGGCATAGGGGATTTTAAAAATGATGCCATTTTAAGTATTAAACCCTCTGAAAAGGGGGGGAAATGTAGGGGTTTTGGGATTGTTTTTTCAATATAAAAAATTTGTGCCAAAAAACTGCAGACACTTCCTGCATCGACTCTTTCTCGGATCCTACCTCCATTTTTTTTATTGAACTAAAGAAAATACTAAAACGGGTTTGTCATTAAACTCATTGACAAAAAAAATTTTAACTATCTTTTTCCACGCCCCCACTATCGCGACATTCTTATTTTCCCTAAGGCCCAAAAGGGGCACTATTTTCCCCTAAAAGGGAACCAATAGTGTAGGTATCGGTCCCTACGCAGAATTGTGGGATATATATTGATAAAATCATTTTTCCCTTTGTGCAAAGTTACCCCTCATAATTAAGACCTACAGATTTATTAAACGTCTTGAGGGACCCACCGAGCAAAATATTTTTCTGGCAAGCATAGACATGGATCCCCCTACACTTGATTCCCACCATCTTTGGTTTTAGAACAATTAAAATTCTTTTTAAAAAACTAGAGGGATACAATTTGAGGCACACAAAATTCTTGGTGGATTTGCTAAATTCACTCTAACCAGAAATTATTTCGTCTTTACGGAGGAAGTACCCAGCTGGAGTACAGCCATGGGGAAGTGCCTGTGCGCCTTTTTTATGCTAATCTTACCTCGGCCGGTGGGAGTCCTGCTTTTCCCCTTTGGGGAAAAACCCCCATACTTTAGAAAAGATAGCCCTTGGGCCAGAATCATTGATGTGTTTCATTATCTGGGAAGTACCAAGCGGGGTTCCCTGAACTGGGGAGAGGCTCTGAATGTTAATAGCTTGGGGTTAAAGTTTACCTTGAATAAGGGGGATCGTTTACCCTTTCCCATGTCTGTATACAAAAAGAGTCTGGTGAACTCACAACAACGATACTTCGTAAGCCCACCGGGGAGTTAATTCCCGTGAGGTGGGAAAGTCCCACCTGTGCCCCTTAAAAAGGGTATTTCCCCCTGGGCCCTACCTGCGCCCCCAAGAGGAACTGTTCCTCAGGACAGAATTCCCAGAAAGGGAATGACTTGGGGGAAACCTTTTTGTCACGCGGAATCCAGATTTTATATTACGGCATGCTTTCCAAAATGCGTTAAAATGTGTCGTGCCAATCTTTTTTACCCCTAAAGTTGTGGTATGTGTCTCCTCTCAAGCCTTATAGGAACTTTTGATAATGCTGCACCAAAAGTTAAAACGGGATCATTCAAAAACATTGGCACATTCTAAAGATGGTCCCATCATTAAAAACTGATCGGGACTTTCCATCTATTCCTAAGACAGGGAGGAATCTCAAAGGACCATTTTGGGCCGGAGCCTTTTTCATTGCCCCGTTCGAAACATGGGTTTTCTAGACCTGTAGGTTCCTTTTTTTGCTCAACTGTGTGGGAGTCCCTTTATGGAGAAAACAAAATCTTTCACTGGGACAAAAAAAAATAAGACGTTCTCTATACGAACATTTTATCAACTGTAAGGTTCTAATGTAAATCTATCTAATTTCTTGCACGTGCGGACAAAAATATGTTGGCAAAACTACGCGCCAACATCGTCGCCGTATCTGTGAACATTTGGGTGATATTCGGCACAAACGAGATATGGCTGTGTCTCGTCACATCCTAAATGTTTAAGATGGACGGGGATCGACTGTATTATACCGTCTATACGGAAAGGGAATATTGACCAAAAGCTATTGCAGCGTGAAACTTTTTGGACGTTTGTGTTGAAAACTTTAACACCAGACGGCCTTAAATAAAACAACTGGACTTCAGTTTGTTATATTTAAATATTTAAATATGTGAAGTTTCCCCCCCCTAATTTTTTGCTCCTATATATCTGAGTATTCCACCTTGTATCATCTTTTACTAATTTGTATATTCGCTGCTCTCTAATTTCATTCTAGTCCTTTAATATTTCTGGGACCTATGCCTATGAAGCCAATGTTTTTCTGAATACTAGTCTTACTTGGATCCTTATAATCAGTAGGATCGCTCGAAATGTTGACCTACCTGGCCGCCTTTTGTATGCGGCATACAGGTTGCTATAGACGCTATTTGTCGCCTGGATCATTTCGAGCGCCGTGGTCGTCATTTCTGGCGCGTCACGTAGCGCGCATATCTCCATGCGGCTCAATTGTCGGCGTCTCCCCGCCCAGCATTGCATCGTTTGACACACTGCGCTCTGTCATACACAGAGCGAGTGGTGTGGACTAACCACTCTAGCGAGGATTGTAGCTTGCAGGTAATTATATATCCTGTTTTTTTTATGGACTATTGGCTCTTTAATGCAATAGAAATTTACTCTTTAAAATTAATTTGGCATTTTTTCTTTTATTCACAGAAATTATCCAATTTCCCCAAGAGTCTAGGGAATTAGTTTCATCCCAGGCCAATAAGTAGCTAAAATTTGCAAAATTTTTTTTGGCTTTATTAGGGAAGGCTTGTGATATTTAACCCTAGAAACAAATTTATTTTAAAAAAATCTTAAATTTTGTGAAATCTAAGCTTTTTTTTTCTTAATCCCCTTGTTTTTTTGGGGGGGGCCTTTTTAATTTTCCCCCCCAAATAAAAATTATCCCCTAAGACCCTTTTTTACTGGGGAAGGGATCGAAACATTTTTGGGTTTTGGGAGTGGAATTTATTTTTTTTAGTGTGAGGGCCCAATGGGGGTTTTTTGATAAGGGTTGGGTTTTGTGACAGCCGCCCTTTTTCGGGGTAAAAATCCTGGCTTTGGGTACATATATGAGCTGCCTAGGGAAAAAAGGGTTTTTCAGTTTACCCCCTCTCCTAAAAAAATCTTTTAAAATTTTGATTTTTTTTTCTCTTATTACTTTTTTTTTTTGACACAAGGGGCTTGGGTGGTGCAAAACACCATTTTTTAAGATTCAAATATTAAAAGTTATTTTTGGGTTGTTCTTTTCCCTTTTTTTGGGGATTTGGGGGTTTACATTACATCACAGGCAGCAGATGGATGGATGGTGGTTGGGGGGATGGAGGATGGATGGAGGGATGGATGGTGGATTTGGGTAGATGAAGAGAGAGATTGCCAGAAAAGATGGATAGTTTAAACTGAAAGGGTTAAAATTAGAGGAAAAAATAAACCATTAAAATTCTTTGTCTATTCTCCAATTAAAATTTTCCCATAAATTTATATTTATCCCCCACCTGATATAATTGGAGAGGGGGGCTGGAATTTTTCCAGTATAAAGTTCCTGAAAAGCCCCCAAAGGGAAATGACGAGCATCATGGGCCATAGTTTTTAAGGGGTGAGATTAGAGATGGGGGAATCATTCTAACCCAAGTGGAATTTGTTTAGAATTTCAGGAAAACTTTTGGTTTGGAACGAAGTCGAACTTTGGGGGGCTTTGGGGGAAAAAGAAAGTGTGCTTTTTATTTGATAAAATGGCTCGAGCACATGGCGCAAAATGGGGCAAAGACTCTGGGAGGGAAAAAGGGGAAAGCCTGCAATGAATTTTTGAGAGGTTGAAGCCATTCCAAAACCGGGGGGATTTTGGGACGTCACCGCACTATATAAGTCCCGGGGCGCGACCCGGGAAACTCACACCCCCTTTACTGGGGCTCCAAACAGGGGAAAGGGGCCTCCCCGGTTTTTAAAAATTTTTACTGAAAAAAATTGATTTTTTTTATGCGATTTCTGTGGGGGGTCTCAGGGTTGTCCCCAGAGACGTTTTCTTAATGTTCTAATTTTTTTAATTTTTTGGGGTTTTGGTCCCGAAATCCAGTGTGCTTCCCCTGCAGCGCAAATACCTTCAATATCCAAAAATGGGATTTTAAGCCAGTTCCTGTTGTAATTTATTTTAAAAAAACAAACGTTTTTTACAATTAAAAAAATACCACTTCATTTTTTGGCTGCTCAAAACTATTGGGGCAAATTTTCATCCGGGGGTTTAAAAAAAACGTTGGTTTTTTCTGTGGGGCTGACAAAAAAAAACCTTTTTTTTTTCAATGCCCAAAAAAATATAAATTTTTCCTTAGCCTAATTTACAAGCAAAGGTTAATTTCCCAAATGGGATCTCTAGTTTTATGGCTTAAAAAAACAGGCAATTGTAACCCCGCTACAAAACTACTAAATTTTTTGGGGGTCAATTCTTTGGCGCATTTACAAACCCCGGTTAATTAAGCGTTTTTTTGCTGGTGTGCTGACAAAATAAAACCTCTTTTTCAACGCCAAAATATATACAAATTTTTTTCCCGAAGCCCAATTTCAAAAACAAAGGTTTTAAAATTTCAACTGTATCTCTAGGGTTTTTGGCGTAGAAAAAAACGCAATTGTAAAAGCTACAAAGCTACTAGTTTTGGGGGCGGCTTTAATTCTTTTGGGGGCAATTTACATCCAGGGGGGGTTTAAATTTAAACGTTGTTTTGCCCGGTGTGCTGACAAAAATAAAAACCCCCCTTTTTCAATTTCCAAAATATATAAATTTTTTTTTTCCGTAGCCTAATTTTACAAAACAAAGGGGGTTTAAATTTCAACTGTATCTCTTTTTTTTGGGGGCGTAGAAAAAAACGCAATTGTAAAAACCTACAAAGGGTACTAGTTTGTCGGCCAATTCCTTTGGGGGAATTTACAAACCAGGGGTTAAAAAAGCGTTGTTTTGCTGGGGTGCTGACAAAAAATAAACCCCTCTTTTTTTAACGCCAAAATATATAAATTTTTCCTTTAGCCTAATTTTTAAGTCCCCCCAAAGGGTTTAAATTTAAACCGTTTTGGGGGTTTTTTCAATTTTGTAAAAAACACACGGGGTTTTTAAAAAGACAAAATACAATAAATTTTTTCCCGGCCATTTTTTGGAGGGGCAATTTTTTATCCAAGGGGTTTCCCCAAGCTTTTTTTCTGGTTTTATTTGGAGTAAAAAAACAGGGTGTATTTTATCAATACAATATCTTCACAAACAGTGTCTGTACATTTTGAACAAACATATGTCAGACAGAGAATCCAGGCTCTGCACCTGCGAGGGCATGGCACAAACATTCCGGGGAACGGGCCCGGTTGCAGCACGGGGGCCCACTCTGTAGGCCACAACTGCCGCTGTCATCTACGGCCGTTGGGGTTTTTCAGCCCCAAGGGTTCTTGTTGGTTGACTAGTCACCCTCTTCCTCCCTTTTTACATCTGACAACCCCACCAAGATCGGGGGGAAAACCTCAACCAACCCTTATTTTGCATGGCCCCGGGAGCGGTCACGCCCCACCGTCCTCACCCGCCTCTGTCCCATCCTTTTTCCCCTCAGCCAGAGATCTACTATGTGTCTGGGCCAGCCCACTAATACGGGGATGAACAATTTGAGGAGGCAGTCAGCAGCTACTTGGCAGCAAAGAAAGGGGGCCAAATACCCCCTGCGTCTTGCAGTAGGCGGCAAAGTATAGATGTGGAGAGTGGCATGGGAGGTCAGTTGTGAGAGGTCAGCCTTGAAAAACCAAACCGTGATGAGGGGCAGCATGACGATGAAACACAAAAAATATATGTAGCCGACGCACTTGGGGACCGGTGAGGCAAGGGCTTCATCTCGTCAGGAGAAGAGGCGTCAGCTTGCGCTCAGCAGCGGCGCCACAATGGGTCGTGTGGCCGTGATCACAGGGGAACAGCAGTGTGAGGGTTTGGGAGCCCAAAGGGGCCCCGGGGGGAAAAACCCGCCGCAGGGCCAAGAAAGTAGCGGCACAGGGGGTCAGCGGGGAGCGGGGCAGTTCACTCATGGGAGCGTTGGCGTAAAATCCGATACCCGGTGGTTCAGTTTTTTTGCAAGACCCAGGAGCCGAAATTGGGGATATTTTGAATCTTAAGCAGAAAGTGAAGCGTGGCCCGGGGGCTAACTTGGCACCAAAACGGCCCTGCGTCAACACATCAGCTCACCATCCGGTGGCCTGGGAGAAACTGGCTCAATTGGTGGGCCATCCCGCCGCCGCAGCAACAGCAGAACAGCAGCGCCCCCGTGGCACGCATGCCATTGCAGCCCGTCAAGGCCCACCACCTCGCAGAAGGGAGCTGTTTTCTCTTTGACATCTTTTCCCGGGCCAGATGCCCTGCTCCTCGCACTCATGGCGCCACATCCGTTCGCGAGGCATTGCAAAGAGACAACAGTATGCGTCCAACCATCCTAGTCAGCACTGACCGTGCCCTGTCCAAGTTGTTGGTACTGCAGTCCCCCCCTTTTCCCAAAAGGTGGACTCGCACCCTTTAGAAACTAATGGCTTTCCGAGCCGAATGGAGAGTTCCAACCGTAATTTCTTTTCCAAAAAGGCAGACCAGCACTTCATAAAAAATTAGAACAGAAGGTTTTGGGGGGCCCTTGAGCTTATCGGCTTTTTTTTCCCAAAGGGGTAAAGGCAGCCCAGACCCCCGGGCTGGAGCTGTAACTAAAGGTCATGGCCATTTAAAAATTTTCCTTTTAAAAGCCCACTGGGTGAATGTCTTTTCCAGCCCCGGCACACCAAAACTTGGACAGGAGACGCCGCTTTCTCCTCCACCGGGTTTTCAAACTGCTGCAAAATTCGCCAAAAGTTCCCGCCACCTCCCCCCACCAAACCCCAGCCCCCACAAAAATACTGCCCAACATAAACCCCAAAGTGTAGGGCACAGCGGTGTCACACAGTTTCTAATTTAACCCCGGCTTGCCCGGGGAAACGGAAAATCCCCACAGGGGAGGAACCCGCTCCCCCGTCATGAAACAAGAAATCGATGTTTGGGCCTTCCCCCGCGCCAACTGCAAATTTGGAAAAAAAGGGTGACGGGGCAAAGGTCCCTTTCAACCGACGATTTCGCTTTGGGTTGCGTGTTGTCCCCCCAGCACGGGAAAAGGGGCACCCCTTCCCCTCGTTTCCCCTCCTCTATGTCCCAAAACCCCTCTTTTCCCCGCTTTCCAAACCCCATTTTTCTCCATGTTCAAAAGAAAAACATTTAAGAAGGGATTTTAAGAGTTTTTTGACAGTCCCCCCCTACTGAAAGACCAAACAAAACACAGTTTTTTTTTTTTCCCTTTAAAACCCCTCCCAATTTCCCCACAGCCAAATAAGGGTTAGAAAATGAAAATTTGCGGTCTGGTTGGGAAAAACCCCCTAAAAACCCAAAAACAACAGTGTTCTTTCCTTTTATTTCCCCGGGGGTTTACAACTGGGCCCCGCTGGGGCGAAAATTGATAGTTTTTTTAACAAAAAAATCATACAAGTGCGCTTTTCTGCGCCAAGCTGAGATTCACCGCGCGAAAACTAACAAACTTCCTCAGAAGCTCTACACCAGATGACTAAAATTGCCAGTTTCTTTAGCCATACACTGACCAAACGCGACAGAACAGTTGCTAGAAAATTTTTCTATCACAATTTTCGTACAACGTGCGCTATTTGAAAAAAAATACGTGCCGCCGCACCACGAGCAATACAGCTATTTAAAGTTATACGGCAGAACAAACAAAGGTGGGTTTTTGCACCAATGAACATACACCACCAGTCCAACTACATAAAATTTCTCTATCAAATATAAGTACAAGGTGGGTGCTAATTGAAAAAAAAGAGTGCCGAACCAAAGTGCCAATACCGCTATTTTTAAATGTTCTACGGGGTACGAAAAAGGTGGGTTTATGCACTAAATGAAATACCAACAGCAAGTTTCCCACAAAATACTCTGTATTCAATTTTAAGTACAAGAAGGGTCTTTCTGTGACACAAAATGGGCTCGCCCAAAGTGAAAACCACCCTAATTAAATTGTTAAACGGCATAAATAAAAGGTCGGGTTTAGAATACTATGAAATCCAAACAGCAGTTAGTAGAGGCTGAGCTGTTTTGAGGAGGATATCTAGCACCACGTCATGCTCCTATGAGACACACTGGCACACCACTAATGATGAACAGGCAACGCCTGTTCTATGCAAAAACGAGTCATGTGATTTTTCCAGCCAATGCGACAACCACACACATCACAGTCATGACGTCGCTCAACCCAGCTCAATCTGCTCTATGCTCTAAGTGATGTGTTGGACCGCCCCCATAAATGACAGGACAGTGCCCGAAAATGGCGCGTGTAATAAGCTTATGGCAGCTAGATTCTCACCTAAAATTATCGCGGTGATTGGAAATTTCCCGATTAACCTAAAAAAACCGTCGCCAATTTCAACCTTTGTCAATTATAATCGTCATCCCTGTGTACACCCCTTCTTTAGTCTAAATGATGTGGTTATTGTAATATGGCCGATCTGTATGATTCCCATGACACCAGATATGTAGGGGTTTCTTACATTTGTGGTGCAGCACCATTTTGCTTTTGGACCTGAGTGTTTGTTTTTTATGGGTTGAAGTGTAATTTTAACTAATATAATTTTAGGATACATATGACTTTTTGATCACATGTATCCCAAAAACCATAATTTTGGCATTTTGAACTTTTCTTCTATGTTGTTCAGCATACGGTATTAATCATAATATAGTTTAATAGATTGGACTTTTATAAACACAGTATATTAATTATGTGTAACTTTTAAAGTCTTTTCTTAAATATAAAATGGTATTTGTACTTGCAGTCCCCGTAGGGTACTTGTGCATAGTGCGGCCCAAAATATGTACACCTTTGCATTCTACAGATAATGCAGAAAGGTTTGCCAAGATGGCAGTTCACAGCACCATTCCTAATTATTTTAGATGCCGCGACCACAATCACCACGACATCTAACGGACTAATATTTAACAGACACGCCTCCGATTGGGCAACCCGCCAACTATAGAGCAGGTCCAGCGAGGGGGCTCAAGCCAGCCTTACACTGTCTGTAAGAGGCTTAAAGGGGTATTTATTCTTCAACTCTCTATGGCCCAGATCCACAGGAAATATACCATAAAATATACCGAAGTCAAACAGAGAGCTACTCCCACAGATCTGGCCACTTTTTGCTTGGCTTGACCAAAATCTCGATCCCAGGTCTCTTTCCATGTTCTCAATGTTGCGCTGCATACTGGGATTGGGTAACGAAAAAGCTTTCTTCTTCAACTTCTACTCACAAAGTTGGATTTTGATTGGCGATGAGGTATGGGGATGTGGAGGCCAACTCTACTTCATGTCAATCGAACATTCTCTTATCCACATCTGAATGTATGCCTTCAGGTTGTCTGTTCCTGCAGGAGCACTATGTTGTCCCTTTTCTCATACTATCGTACTCATGTGTATGAAGTATCTCATCTTGCTAGTATTACTTCAAATATAGTCAGATATTGAGTTAACATCGATCCTGTCAAGTCCTCCCAAAACATCTTAGGCTGTCTAAAAAACATCCCCACTATCATCAGACTTCCTCACCGAACTTTCTCTTCCTTCAATTTCCTGATCAGTTAGCCCCCTTTCCCTGCTTCTTTCAAACCCCATTTGCACCCATCCAGAGGCCCGGGGTTCTATTGACTTTATCTCATTGCTCCAGATCACACGTTTTCAATCGTTCTATTTTTCATACTTTTTTGCAACTCAAGCAACAGCTTCCTTGTGACAAGATTACCAAGTGAGGCTTCTACACACTTTTTCTTGTCCATCATTTTCCAGACCTGTGTACATGCGTGTTGCATCGGTGCTTGTGTGGACATCGGGTGATACTCACTTTACGAAGCCATCACCCGGAGCATTAGAATTCCTGATAGACCTTGTGATGACGCGACTATTTGTCCTGGACATCCACCTCTTGGCTTCTGAATGGCTGGAGGACTTCAGATCATCTTCTTTCCAGCTCTACATGCGCCTACAGTGCAGTTTGGGCACCTTTTCATGGCCAAGAGACGCTTAACGATACTGCAGTTTCTCTTTCTTCGGGAAATTCATTCTTCATGGCTGGCTCGACCCCAGTGACCTTTTGTTTGTGAAACCAGGCCTAATAACCCCGCTGAGCTATGTGGAGAACAGGTGAGAAACAGGTAGTAAATTCTGTATTATGCAAGGAAGCAAAAGCATCTCGTCTCCCACTAGGAGCCAAAACAGTAACATTTCATTTACCTCGCCACGAATCTGCAGAACTAATAAGAATGCTAAATAGTTTGTAGGTCACCAGTTATGTATGAGATAGCCAAGGTTCATATGAAATGAATGCGTCGTTCATGTTTCATCCAGCGTAGTGGGATGGTGAGATTTGTGAGTCGGGAAAGTCAAAAGTTTCAAAAAATTGTTACCTTTTGCTATATCAGTGTACACAATATTCATTTATTGGATACCAAGTTTAGAAACACAAAAAACTCTTTTGTGGTAAATATGCACACACAAGCTGCAGTTCAGTGGGAAATAAAAAAACAGTTTTCAACAAAAAACGTAGTGAATAACATTTTTTGGAGTCTATGAATTTGCTCAGAGATAATAGTATCACTTCCATCCGACTCCTCTTCAAAGATGACCTCAAAACTATTCTCTCATTTCCAGGCTAGAGAACGCCTCTCTACACTAAAACTTGGCGCATGCGGTTAGCAAAGCAGTGCCCCACATGGGCAACATCTCTACAATGTCCGGGTTATAAAGGAGTTGCTTCTCCCCTACCACAGTCAGGATTGATGAAAAATTTTGCTGTGAAATAAGCTCAAACTGGTCTCGCTCTTGGGGGGCATAACGATGTGCCTGCTCCTGTCATCTCAACATGCTTTCAAAAATTTACAAACTCCTCCCATCTGAATGCGGCTGAAGATATCGCGTAGCAATAGCACTTGCAAGACCACACTTTCTCTTACTCTTAGCACTTCACTTGAACTAACTGTACCAACTTATTATACAGTATATTTTGGGAGTTGGTCCATTTTATAATGACTCCAACTCCTGCAAAATGGGCACCGACTCCAACTCCACGACTCCAACTCCATAGCCCTGCTTGTTGCAACAGTAATGACCCGCATGGTAAAGTTATCATGTCATTTATACCGTCGCCGATCAACAATTTGTGAACATGTGAACCCCCCAAAAAACAACTGGCAGTACGCGCTTTCCTGATTTCACCCCTTTTCCTGGCCCACCAGGCTAAAAAAAAACTGTGGAAACACCCTGCAGTCCCAAAATGTCAACTACACCCCCTGATGATTTCTCCTGAGGGGTGTTCTAATCCCAACAAACAAAATGAGGTGAATCACTAATATCAGGTCTGTAACTGTTTGCTCCTTTTGCGTGGGCTGTGCCAACCAAAGGGAACTCCACCAAAATCTTTGCTTTGCTCCCATGTATGCCTGCTATATGACCACAAAAGCAGTTTTCACCCCTCCGTAGTCGGGGTATTCGCCAAAAACTTGGAGTTAGATCCCGTAATCAAATTTTGGCGGTGTGCCTTCTTTTCTAAGGATTTTGCAAACGATTTTAGCCTGAAACCCCCCTCGAGGGATTAAATATACTCACTACACTCACTTGAATAAATTTGTTCAGCGGGATGTACTTTTACGGGCCAACATATCTGAAATTCGTTTAGGTCTTAAAACTCACGTTTCCTTCCGCCCATAGGCTTCTACTCCTCTAGGTTCCCTAAAACTCCCACCCTAGTTTTTGCCCCATAGGTTACGCATGGGCAAAAAAGTCCGACCCTTTTGGACCTAAATCACGCTTTCTCCATACACTGTGGGCCCAGTTACGCGGTTTGTTTAACTTTTTTAACACTGTAGCCGTGTCCATCAATCCTTGGAAACTCCCGGCACCCCCCGGAAAAAATATATCCTAATGAAAATGAGGACCTCAATACTCCATGCTACTGTGAGTAACCACACTGGCACTACCGCTGCCCTCATTATGAGGCTATCTATACATAACTATTCAGAATCAGAAGAATCAATATTGAGTTTCAGTTTCTTGGTTATATCTACTGTGTTCCAGTGAATAATGGATAAAGATTGAAACATCTGACCACAAAACAAAGTGACATTTCAACATCCACTTCTGATGTTAAACCCCCTTCTGTGAACACACCTAATCTGAAAGACACCTTTGGGCTGTTTCTGAGTGACTCAGCGTGTGCAGTTTCATAGATGGAGTAATTCATGGTTGTGTCTAACATACAGACCTCTCAAAACCATATCAGAACTGGACTGATCCATGAAAAAAATGTCTTGAAGATGTGAAAAATGACTACTAAATGTATAAGCCCCTAATGTTATAAAAAAAAAATAAAAAGGGACATTTAAAATATTATGCTTAATAACAGAAGATAATGGCTAGATGCTATTGCAAAACTATTTGTGTGATATACACACAAATAGTTTACACACAGAAATTTTTGGAAAATGTTTACGACATCATACATATACATGTATGAACAGGGCTGAGTCAGAGCGTCACTTTGTAGCTAGAAAGCACTAAATCTATGACCCGCAGTAGAACAGGTTCAAAGATTCAGGTACATTCTACGAAACTATTGGCACAGCCAAACAAAAAAATGGCGCCTGGGTGCCAAACAAAAATCATGCATGTCGCTCAATGTGTCATGAGAAAACATCCTCTGAATCTCATGGATAGGTAAAAGTAACAAAAAGTTATTCTCACATAAATTCAGGAAGGTCAAAACTTGGTGCGGCGGTGGGGGTTAAAACCTATTACTTTAAGGTAACTTTGTTTTCCTATGATAGATACCCCTGGGGCGGCGGTTACATATAATTCTGTAATAAGTAACTTGTCAGCAATTCAGAGTTTTTTTAAGGTAACAGTTACCCCCCTTAATCAACTGAAAACCTGAGGTGTGTCCGCCCCTGACCTGGCTAGCAAAATGCAACATAAAAGCGTACAATGTGTTCCTTGAAAATTACTAAAACCCCTAATAATACCAGTTATTTGCTTTCGCATTAACATAAACCATTTTGGAAAAGGAACATGGCTGTGAGCCACCCAAGAGAGACGCAACAGCACCAAAGCTTCAAGTCATTTTTAATTTCTTGTTCGACAAATTGAGCTCCTCGCTTTTACACAGTGCTGTAGTGACAGGTTTCTACTATCTAAATGTGAAATGCTTTGTTTCTTATCTATGAACTGTCCATAGAGTTATGACATTTCATACATAGTATTGCATTGTATTTTCTAATATGTCTCAGCAAAAGCAGGCACAAATAAGGCATATGATAACAGACTGAGACTGGCCAACAAGCGAGAAGGGGAAACCTCCAGTGGGTCCCTGGGCATTATAGCCGCCTCGGCATTGTGGGTCTGTGGCTGCTTTACAGGGGAGTTAGAGAGGCAGAAAACAATTGTTTTTTCAGGGCGGGGGGCGCATGTGCAGTCATGTACAGCGTGGAGGGATGGGCCCACACGGCAACAAGAATCAAGACTCTAAGGGTGGTTGCTCAAGAATAATCTTCCCACTGGTGGGCTTCAAGAACCTTAGTCCGACATTGGCTGATAACCACACTGTTCGTCAACAAAAGTAACAGAAACTCTTAGTTAATGGCTTCTGCATCTTCATTTTAATGGGTTTCTCAATCCACATGTTAAAAGTATGACATGTGAAAAGTGATTAGTCTGTATGAGGTGACTCTTGTGCTGTTGACAGAACCTTCCTAAAAGCGGGTAGAGATTATCATGAGCACTGTGGCTTTCAATGGCATGACAAATTGCCTAAATTTAGCAAAAATCAGTGTGACATATGCAGACAGCTACAAATGCTAGAAATGTCATAATTTGTTGCATATAACATTAGTAGCCTCATACTTTAGACTGGCGTCTAAAATACCAGTCTAGATGAATTCCTCTTTAATCTTCAAAATATAGATCTGTTGCTCTTCAACAATTGCAGACTGGTATGAGTTAACTGAGTCCCCATTCACACATTGCCAGTTCAAAAGAGACTACATTAGCCCTGTAGACTCCGATGGTGCCACCATGGTATTAGCCAGAATTCCTTTTTCAAGGTATCCTGATGAATGCTGGTGGCATAGCCCTGAAACATGACGTGAATGGGGCCTGGGAAAATCTATGTATATGAATCCTTATCTGAAAATATATAGTCTTAAAGATCCTGTATGAATGGGTCAAATCGTTATATTTTTACCCCTTTCTTTTACCTCGCCCATGACTAAGTGAAGCGGCTATTGGAGGGCAAAGGAAAAAAAATGCTATTGTTTCAACAAACATGCATTACAATGCATGTTTGCATGCATCTAAACATTATTTAGATGACAAGGGCATCTAAATATTGTTCATAAAGGGCTTACAGAATGGCCTCTAATAACTTCCACCATGCAGCACATAAGACTAGAGTTTTTTTTTTTTTTAGGTAGACTATAGTACTGTCTCCGAACTGACATTTTGGAGTAGTATTGCAAGGAGTGACCTGTTTGTCGGCTAGTCATTGCCAAACAACACTGCTGAAAATTATCTTGGCCAAACTGAGCAACTAAGAGCAGTTGACTAAGACTTTTTTTCTTGCAGTAATTAGTTCTTTAGTACAGCAGTCATAGAAAAGAAAAAGTATAACAACATATACCTGTTCAGCAGATGCCAAAAGGACACTGTTTAGGCACCTGTGGGGAGTGTGTATGTCAGGACTATGATCTCTGATGGCATAATTGACCCAGTGTTATGTCCCCATAGTTACACACCAACGTAACATACATTAGTTCACAATGCTCCTTTGAAACATTATTTTTAAAAGAAACCTGTCAGATTAATGCTACCCTATCTGAGAGCAGGATGTGTTGGAGGTAAAGAAGTAGAGCTCCTGTGCCTACTTCCGTCGCGTGTCTATGCATTTTGGAGCCGAATTTTCTGTAAAAACCAGAGGAACAAATACTGATATGACTTTTTAAGAGATAGGGAAAGTCCTGCTTACCCTGTCTATACACAGCAATCAACAGCTTTTTCTATGCATACAAACCTGAGCTGTGGATTTCTGCAGTTCATCCAGTGTGACCCTGTGTCTTTTGACTGCTTCTCGAATTATTGCTTTCCTTGTCTGGGCTGTCAGTTTAGGTTAACAACCATGTCTTGGTAGGTATCAGTTGTGCCATCATTTACGGAGGATGGATTAAATATTGCTCCGTGAGATGTTCAAAGATTGTTCCATTTAAAAAAAAAAATAATAACTCTGCAATACACTCTACCACAACTTTATCCCTGAGCTATCCGTTGTGTTTCTTGGTTGTCATAATGCTGTTCATTCAATAATGTTCCCTAACATTAGAACTACAGCTTTATAAAAAACGTTGAAGAAATCACTGAGACATAAAAATACATACATATGTACTCTATATACTACGCTCGACAGGACAATCTGATGCCATATATATAACTAGTTAAATAATGATAAGAAATATCTTATTTTTACTAAAACAATATTTTAATTTTTTAGCGGTTCACAATTAATTATTAACGTATCTGAGAACTGATTTAAGTACAAAAGTGAAAATGTTGATTATATATTGATTTTATATCAGTCTAATATGTTTGTTAAAAGTTATAAACACAGCAACATAGGACAGAGGAAATAAAAGTAAACCTCAAGATGAAAATACCCCTTTAACTAGTTAAATGTAAAAGTCTGTTTTCACATTTCTAATTAATTTACTTCTTTAACAACAAAAGTGGCACTAAATGACGTAGTACTAAGATAGTGTCACTTCTCTGTTATGGACATTTATGTATAGGTGATATAAAGCTTCAGGGTCATAGGGACAGGGCTATAATTTGTGTTTTTTTGTGTTTTTTTGTGCAGAAAAAGACCTTTTTTCTAGGAATTTTTACAAAAGTTTTTTTTTTCTAATTTACCTGTAACTGGGGCTATGTTTTCTTTAATTACATTTCAAATACAGGGGAAAACAAACCCATGCACTGACTAAAGAGCTGATCTACAGCAGCATCTGCAACTACAAAGCCCCATTGATCAAGTGACCGTCGGCGCAGGTAATAGGAAGCTGAGAGGCTTCCTGCTAGTTTGTATATACAACGCTCTATGAGCTCTGTATATATAGCTATCGGCAAGGAAGGGATGGTAATAAACCATCCCTTCCTTTTCAGTGGAGAGCCCAGCTATCCCTGATGGTCATCTCTCCACTGCCACAGCTGCACAATTTGTGTGCAGTTGCTCTCTCTGGAAGGAGATTCCAGATAAACTGCCACCGCCTGTACGTATATTGTCTATGGGCATTTTTGTTATTATTTACTTAGTATAGTTGGGGATTTTGAAAAGAAAAAAATTATACCCACCTCTCTCCTTTTCTTTAATTCTAGTGCCACACCATCCTCACCAGCCATCAGGCTTTAGTGTTCTTCTTTCGGACGAGCAGGTCAACGCTACTCAATTACGTCAATGTTCATAGCTGTTCACTTCCAAAAGGTGATGTAATTAATTGCCTTCAATGATTTGCATGGCACATTAGCCTCATGCTGTGGACTGGAAATGTCACCTATTAGTTAAACTAGTGTTAAAATAGAGAACAACCAAGTGGACTATGAAAACTTACTGTGGCCGACCAACCCTCCCAAAAATGCTTTCTAGGTTACTAATACTCTACTGAAATCAATCACTGTATTCTTTGAACAATAACCAGTCAAAATATACCTCCCCCAACAAAGTGGTATATTGGCATTTTTTTTTAATTGTTTTTCCTTCAAGTAACAATAGGAAAGAACAGACAACTTTGAATTACTTCCAGTTACAAATGATCAATCTCTTAAGATTAAGCCTCATTCACAAATTGCAATTTGCATCAGCATCTGTTAGATAAAACTAGTAGTAGGTCCTAAACACAGGACACATACAGTGGTGTCATGATGTGCTCCACGGTCCCAGCCATTACTTACTTTTCTCCACTCCTGCCACGCTCTCCTGCTCTGCTTTGGGCCAACAGGTGCATAACCATCCCTTAGGGCGTGCACACCAGCTCTCTAAAATTTAAAGAGCCAACAACCCTTTTTAGGTCCTTTCCTCCTCCTTCCTGTGCCTTTGTGTCGGTATGTTTTGGCTAGTGCTACTACATTTACACTTAAAGGTTCATATAAGTTATCTGGCAAGGGTGGTACAGTCAGATGTGGTTTGTGCTGCTTAGGATGTTCTAAGAAGACAGACCCTAGGAGGCTGAGACCCAGTGACTAACCAAGGCTTAGCATAGTAATCAAGCATTGACAACTAGAGATGAGCGAACCCTATTAAAGTCAATGGGAGAAGATGTTCTGGTTAATTTTTATACGCATACAGTAGTATAATGTTGTACCGTGTTAGCCATAGAAAGTAGTAGAATAGTGAAGAAATCAGGCGATACCTTTTTCAGGCTAACTGAGTATATTTGATGGTGAGCTTTCGAGAGAACTACCCTCCCTTCTTCAGACAGGTTGTTATAGAAGAAATTGTAAATTCAAAAGATTTTGTATAAAAACCTGTCTGAAGAAGGGAGCTAGTTTCTCGAAAGCTCACCATCAAATATACTCAGTTACCCTGAAAAGGTATCCCCTGATTTCTTCACTATTCTACTTTCTATGGCTAACACCGGTACAACATTATACACTAGCAATTTGGAAGATACCACAATGTACCCCCACAAGATTGGAATTGAAAAACCGGCTTAAGAAACTTGCACAATCAACAGGACATTTCTTCTTAACAAAATGCAAAAGGGAGAGACTATCCAAAGGCTTCATTGCATAACCCAACCGGCAACAACAACGGGCCATATGCAGAACATATGTATTCGGAATCTGAAAAGCTGCGCAACTAATGCTAAAATTTCCTATAACACAAAGAAAAAAAGGGAGGAGATACAGGCCTAAAGACATCACTGGAGATGACACAGAGGAGATAAAGGCAAACTCCCCAATACTACCAAAAACGCGACATGCTCATCACAACAAAAAGAAAAAGCTCCAGAGACTGAGCAAAAAGGCCCTATTACTACAACCACAACACCAGCCCAGCTCAGCAGACCTGTGTTGTGAACCTTTTCCTCCTATGAGCCAAACAAACATGAAAGGTCAGTTCTCTCCAAAGGTCTCTCCTTCTCCCCCTCAGAACTCACTGACCATGTCAAACTCTGCAATTTGATATGGAGGAGTTCTTCAAAAAATGAAAATGGGGGAAAATATTTTCTATGACAAAGACCTTCCATACAGCAGCGACTCTGAGAGAAAGCCCATAAGGAACACCAAAAAATCAACCTGGACCCCATGGCCGGGGAATTAATGCAGCATGGATAAATACTTTGACTGTTTCAGAAGCAAAGTAAAATCTGAGATCTTGGGGAAACTAAAGAAACAGGTCCAAACCTAACCCTGCAGGAACAGAAGGCTATCACTTCCTGAAAGAAAATCAGGAACAATAATAATAAAACCAGCTGACAAAGGGGGCACAAATAGTCATGATGAACACCTCTGACTATATCCAGGAAGCAAACAGGCAGCTGTCCAACCCAGCCCATTCTCCAAAACTTGACAGTGGATCCCACAGAGGACTTTATAAAACACCCTAAAGAATATAAATCAAGAAGTTTCCAACTCAGGTCCAGAGGCAGGTAGGGGGGCTCATCCCAGCGGATCCCAGGCCGGGGCTGCTTCTACATGCTCCCCAAGATCACAAAGATGGCAACCCTGGGAGGCCTATCATTTCTGGTATTGGGACTCTGACAGAGAATATCTCGGGTTTTGGGTGGAAAATCTCCTAAAACCCCTGGTCAGAGATACTCCTAGTTACATCCAGGACACCACGGATCTTCTTAACAAACTCAATGCCCTGGGTCCCCCTTCCTGAGGGCCCATTTTGGCAACCATGGATGTAAAATTTCCTTTTGTATACAAACATACCCCACAAGGTGAGTCAGCATGTCGACGCACTGGAGAAACTAAACCTCCCAACAAAACATTTAACTAGCTATACATCAAAACTCAGCCAAAAATATTTTAAAATTTGAGAGCTAATCTAAAGCGAATGGAACTTCAAGGGGCCAGATGTGCGCCCAGTATGCAACCTCTTAAATGGTGAACTGGAAGGAGCTTTACACACCGTACCACCAAACCCAATGAACCTCCGTTAATGATGATATATTGTCATCGGACTGCGGCAAAGAAGGCCCAAAATTCAATTTCATAATGACTTCAATAACTTCCACCCCACCATCAACCTTAAACTTACCTATTCAGAGAGCAAAATTCCACTTTCCCGGATTTCTACAATACACATCAAAGAGCACCGGCTACTCACATCAGTGTACCAAAAAACCCACAGACAGAACGGCCCCACCTCGAAAATGACAGCTTTTCCCCCGCAAGCACACAAAACAATCCATTATATACAGCCCGGTATACGATACAATCGCATTTGCTCCGACAAGACAGACCTGGGACAAAACACCTCCTGGATCTGAGGACAAAATTTCTCCCAAATTGGATACAGGCCAAAAGTGACAGACAATCAAATCAGCCAAAGCGGCCGCCATCAACAGAGACTGTCTGCTCACATACAAAGAGACCAGAAGGAAGAACGAGTGCCCCTATTTGTAACCTACAACCAAAAGCTGGAGATCCTACAAAAGATTGCCAAGGAAATTCAACCTGTACTACATGGGACAACCCGGGCTCAAAGACATATTCCCAGCCCCCTCTTCTTTCCTTTCGGCAACCACCAAACCTGCGGGTATTATTGTCCGGAGTGCCCTGAAGGTCCCAACAGAAAATGGGGACCTCATCCCGCCTGCAGAACAGGTGCAAGACCTGCAGGCCCCATCCACACCGCTGTCAGTGTACCTGTCCACAGTCCCAGCAGGGGCACAGAATTAGGGGGACATTTTCTGCAGGTCTAGCAATGTGGGTGTAATCTGATTATGTGTGCGCAATGTCCGACCCCCAAAGGCCTTATGTGGGGGAAAACAGGAGAGAGACTCAGCCAGCGATGAACTCACACAGATTCACTATTAAAAACAGCAGAACTGATCTTCCAGTGGCAAAAAACACTTTCCAGAGATGACCATTCTATTGAAGATCTGAAAATGATGGTTTTTAATGGGACACTTTAAGACGCAGAGGTGAGAAAGGAATGGGAATTTAAATTAATGCAAAAATTTTAGACTCTGCAAATGGGGCTAAATATCATGCCAGCTTTATGTCAAACTATGTGTGAACTGTGATGGCCACAAATTACATCTGATGGCTACAGATAAGACACAGAATTACTGACCCCTCCGTCACGCCTCACAAGTTTCCAGATAGTTGATGTCTTGACCTGCCGTAAATGACTTCTCTGCTTACATTGCATTTTGTTATTTTAAGATTCTAGGCCCATTTAAGAGTCCATGTCTTTTTGGTATAAAAAGTCTGTGAATTTACAATTTCTTGTATAAAACCTGTCTGAAGAAGGGAGCGAGTTCTCTCGAAAGCTCACCATCAAATATACTCAGTTAGCCTGAAAAAGGTATCGCCTGAAATCTTCACTATTATATCCATACAGGTGAGGAGAAGCTGCAATTAGCATTCATAACAGGAAATGGATACGTGGAACAACTTATTGAAGAAAATTTGGCTCTAAGAGTCACAGAAAAAAATTCACAGGCTAAAATAATTCATTCCTTTTAATGAGTAACTGAAAAGATGAGGACAGCATAGCTATAGGAGGTGCAGCGCTAGCCCCTTTGACACATAAGAAGACACCGGTATTGGAAATGGCATGGCAACTGGCAGGAACCTCCTATCACTTTTTTGTTACCCGGGCCCAAGAACATGTCCATTTTTTGTGATGGCAAACAAACCTCCCAACGAGGAACATGGAGGTTCAGCTGGCAGGGCTGTAGTTATAGGGGGTGCAGTGGTAGCCAAGGCTGCCGTCTGTCATCTATTAACCGTTTCAGGACCCCATGCAGCTAAATCAAATGGGGCCCCCACCCATTACTAGCTCCTATTTTTTTACATATCACTGGGCCCTTTTTTAATTAGGGCCCCTGACAGGAGTACTGCCCTATTGGCACCCGTGCCAGTTACCATGTGCCATTTCCAATACCAGTGTCTTCTTATGTGTCAAAGGGGCTTTCGGAACACATTAGGATGCATGGCCCCCTAGTGGCTGCTGCCCCCAGAGGTGCCAATAGGGCAGTACGGGCAGTACTCCTGTCACCAGCTGTAATCTAAAAGGGGACCACAAATCTGTTAAAAAAATAGGAAGTAGTAATGGGTGGGGCCCTATTTGATTTGGCTGCATGGGGCCTGAAATGGTTAATAGATGACTTACGGCAGACTGACTGATGACTGATGTTAATAGATGACTGATGGAATGTTTATTTCACATTGTCAAGAAGACTAGACTAGTTTACTAGTCGGTGACATCGGCAACCGGGGTAACAAAATCGTCAGAGATCCACGCTTGATTAATTTTGATACATGTCAAATGATCCACATTCTCAGGGGAAAGACGGATAGAATTGTTAGTTATCACCCTGACAGCAGTGCTGAAGGCGCGTTCTGGGATAATGCTGGCTGCCGGGCAGGATAAAATTTGTATGGTGTGTCGAGCAAGCTCAGGCCATTCATCCATTTTGGACACCCAGAATTTGAATGGGTCCAGATCAAGTCCAAAAACATTGGTGTTGAGCCGAAGGTAGTCATGGACCATGCTCTGAAGGCGGTCTTGGTGTGTCCGAATGCTGCCCTGCCTTGTAGGCGTTGGTGAGTTGGTAAAAACCAAGTTCTACTGCTGTCACGTTGCTGACGTTGTTCCATTGTGACATTAGAATGTGAATAAGACGTAACAGATGTCTCGAGTTGGTCAATGAGCACTGACTCATATTACTGCATTCTACTGTCAGTTTGTGTGGGTGGGAGGAAAGTGGTCACTTTTGATTTGAAAAACTGGATCAAGGGGGGACCCCCCCAGTAATCGCTGTTATTTTTGATTGCCCCTGATGCAGGGGTAATGTGCAGGTAGTGCATCCAAGATTATTTATGAGATCCCTGCCGGGATCCCCAAAAAAATTTTGGGGGTCAAGGGGCATAACCAGATTTTCCCCCTTTTCCCCTTCTTCTTCCTCCTCCTGAAATCTTCCCAACCTTTTTTAAAAACCCGAAGGGTAATGGGTCCCGGTGGTGTCCCCCCCTTTTGCCTCATCAATACTCCACTTCCTCATTTTGACCATCACCCAAGGCCTGGTTAGTGTCATGCCCTCTCAATGTGAGCTAAAAAGCGTCCTCCCCACCCGCCCGGGGACCTCGAAACCACCGCCTAAAAAGACCGATAAAATTTGGGGGAAAACATTTTGGGTCGTCTCATCCGACGGCGAAAAGGCTCTATGTCTGCCTCTCCTCCTCCACACTGCCGGGCCTGCTGCCACAGAAGTCTAACCTTTTCCATAAAAAATGACCACAATGGCATGGACAAGCCATAGTCCTGACTGCCATTTATTTTGTGTTTTCAAAATTTGTCAAGGGTTCAGAGATCCCTTCACCTGCCTCCCCCCTTTTCCAAACCCCCCCGAGGTCGCACATGTCGTCGGGCCATGCGATATTTCTACTGCTTAAGGCATTATGCTGCGCCAAAAATTGGGGCATGTAGGGGGGGTTTTTCCCCAGCGTGTTGCAATCAACAATGAACTTTTTGAGGGGGAGGCCAGGAGGACACTGCAATGCTCCCAGTTGTTGGGCCCGAAGCAGGGGTGAAGCCTTTAAGTGTGAGCTAAGCCCAGAGCCTTCCTCAGCAAAAAATTTAAGCCCCAGGTAGAATTGAGAAATTTTCCCCTGCCCAACCAGGTTCAGGACGGTCCCAGGGGGGATTGGTAATCTACCCGTCAAAAACCCATTGCCCTGGCACCGGGTTTTCTTACACTCAGCCACGGGTCGGTCGTGTGGCAAGCGCCCCCACGCTCTTGACCTGTTGTGTTGACAGATTCCAAACAGATTAATTTCAGAATGGCCTGGTTTCTCTTAGCACAGTGTTTCCCCGCTATTTTTGGGATCGGGACTCTGCTCCCTTTTTCCATGGGAAAAGTGCCCGTTTTACCCCTGAACCCATCCAGGGGCACTGTCTTTTCACCCAACCACCAGAAAATGAACGCCTTTGACCGTCTTACTAGCCATGTGTCGTAGTGAGATCGACTTTGGTGGACACTTTTTTGCAGAAACGCGCTAATTTTTTCCCCAACTGAGGGGGCTGGGGGAAACCCAAAAAAACAATGCGGGGACATCTGACTGCTTGTATTTAGGCAACCGGACCCAGTTCCTTCTCCCCTCGAGGGCATCACGATTGGGGGTCAGAGAAACAAAACATCCCCTTTGGCCTCTTGATCTTTTGAAATTCTTCTGAGCCCAAGCATTGTTCCCCCAAAGAGCCCCCCGGAATATGGATTAATCTAGAGCGGTCTGTTTTATTGGGTGACATTTAGCCTTCGGTTGGGGCTATGAAAACGGTTTTTTGCCCCTTTACCCGAGAGAAGAGAATTTAAAAATGTGGATAAGGGTTTTGTTAACCACTGAAGAATGAAAGTCACCCATCTTCAGTAATGAGAACCACAGAGAACCAACCAAGCAAGACAGGCCTGACGGTCCCTGCACGACTATGTTGGGCCCCTTTTGGGGTTTTTCCGGAGAAATGGAAGGAGAACCTTGTCTCCTACCCTTACCTCCACGCCAAAGCCCCCCCCTTGCCGCTTACCCCCTCTAGTTCGCTCCATGTTTTAAAAAAAATAAAAATTAAAAAAAGGGCAAAATTTTTTTACGTCTTTACAAAGAACTGTACTCCAAAGCAGCAAAAACCAAAGGTGTTTTTTTTAAATGCCCATACTTTGAAACGGGGAAAATGGATTATAAACAGAATTTTTCTATGCATACGTGAATGGGGGCTAAAAGAAAGAAAACCCCCCAAACAAATCAGTGGTCCCTTAAATGCCTATACTTTGCAAAAGGGCAAGTAAGATTATAAACAGGAATTTTTTTTTTTAACAATATCAGTGAAATGGGGGCATAAAATAGAACCCTAAGCAATCAAGTGGTCTTTAAAAGCCCATACTTTGGAACAGGCAAATAGGAAATTTTAAACAGAATTATTTCTGGGAATATCGGAAAAAAGGGGGCATATGAAAGAACCCTCACGCAAACCAAGTGGTCTTAAAAACCTATCTTTGCAATGGGCCCCTAGGATTATAAACAGAATTTTTTCTAGCAATTTTTCAGTGAAATGGGGTATATGAAAGAACCCCACAGCAAAACAAGTGGTCCCAAAAAAGCCCCATGCTTTGCAATGGGCAAATAGGATCTAAACAGAAAAATTTTCTAAAAGGAATAACTATACAAAACTCCCCTAACTCCATAAATATGAGGAAAACTATTCCCCCAAGCTAGCTGTCCCCACCCCCAAAAATAAAAACAAATAGCGCTTAACTTTTGTGAAATCCCCATTAAATGTTTGGTTTTTCCCCTGTGGGAAAAAGCAGACACGCAAGGCAGCAGTGTGTTCACTACAGACAGTAAGCTGGGAAATGGCGACTAACAGGAAAACATTTTTAACACATAAAACGGTCATGTGATTTTTAGAGCCATGAAAATCCCCAAAACCCTCACTGGTGACGTTTTTGACCCCCCCTCTGTGCCCTGCACTGATTTGCTGGCAGCCAAAACTGAAGGAAGCAGCTGAAAAAGCGGCAAACACCTGTGCCGAACTCAAATTTTTACCAAACTTGCTAAAAAAATTTAGTTCAGCTTGGGCTCGGAAAAAACTTAATTTCGTGCCAAACTAAGCATTTTCCGAATGGTTTGGCTCAACACTACTGACAACAACTAAAAAGATACAAGAACTCCAGGAATAAACAACTTACTCAGAAACATCAGAATGCAAGACTAGACAGAACAAGATATACAGATTCTATAAAGATTCTAGATAACTGTAAACAAAGTAAATTACTAGACACAGTCATTATAATCTGCATCAAGATGCTAGAACCAAGGAACTGTATGTATTATTATGTTGAGTAGTCAATAAAAAGTAACAGCGCTACTGCATCAGAAGTGTTATCTCCTGTTCTCACTTTCACAAAAGTAACTGCCATAACTGACGAGGAAAAAAGCCAATAATTCTGTAACTACTACTACTACTGTTTACTATTAATATGTGGCTAATTTATATCGTTTAGTTAAACATCCTCTTAACTTAGAAACAAAAGAGTGAATGAACTCTTGGATGTATTCCAGCTCCAATTTTGCAATTTATCATACTCTTCTATTCCACTGGTGCACACTGTTACAGTTCTTCTCCAGAAACTCGTGCAGCCAACAAATTCAATAGTTGCTTAATGTAATGGTTGGTGCATGGAATCACCAAAGACTAGTTTGTATTGGCAGGAAAGAGGGAACATTATTGTGCATTGGCAGTGTGAAGATTTTAGAAACGTAAAATGCAAAACAGAAACTCTCTACAAAATGTTCCAATTGTTTTTGTGCCATTGAACTCTATGTTTCTATGTTTCGTGGAAGAAAATTCTATTTTTACAAAGCTGTGTCATTTTAGTGTGCGTATTACAACTCCAAAGATAACTTTTAGGCGACAAACAATAATGGTGACAGCTGGTGCCTAGGAAAAAGCAGCACTGAAATGCTAATCTTATTTAAAAAAAAAAAATAGTGCTTATTTTGAAGGCTGTTTTTCTTCTATGGCAGCAGGAAGAAAATGTGGATGTTTCATTACATTGATTTTTAGCAGTGTGGCTTCCAAACACAATTCAGAGATCATGCAGAATCTTGTATGAGAAATAGATTTAACGCCTTAACTCCCCATGACATACTATAATGACATGGTTAGCAGGTCATTCCCATGAATAGACATAATAGTTTTAAAAAT